>JAQFXW010004520.1:0-11005 GCA_034693945.1 Dendrobaena attemsi
CATACATACATACATACATGCATGGTAATAAGGAAACAATAATTGTATCCCCTACATTAATTTAGGCGAAGTATAGTATAGGTAATAGTTGAACCGCAATCTCTCATCATTACTTGTATCGTGCGTTAAAGCAGCGGTTCTTAACCTTTTGGGACTCATGGACCACCCAGAAAATTTTTCTCGGCTTCGCGGACCACAGCTCAAATTTTCGACCAACGAACATGCAAATCTCGGAAAAGAATGTTGACAACTCTTTTTTAGAGAACACACATATTATCGAAAATTAGTCAGCTTTGTCCTACAGAAATTACTTATGACCTTTTTCAGAGAATAATGACACTTTTCACAAATTTTCTTTTCCTTTAAAGTGAGAAACATTACCTTTTCAAAATTCACACAATTTCCAATTTTTATTATTTTTATCAAATTCTAGGGCCTGCTTGCGGACCACCAGACACATGGTAGATCGAGGACCACCAATGGTCCGCGGACCACAGGTTGAGAACCGCTGCGTTAAAGTATTATATTCTTTCGGAGGCATGCTATACATGTATATTATGCCATGTAACTATAAGCTAACCAAAGTGTACTGCTTCATTCAATGTAAAATTTAGCCTGCAGTACATGCAGTATGTGCTTGTGAACACGTCGCAATCTCAGATGCGTGTGATGCGCTGTTTAACTGCATGGTGAATAAGTATGTTTGATGATTATTTGCTGTGTATGGAGTCAATAGAGCGTAGATGACTGTCGTCTGCTGCTGCTGCTGCTGCTGATTCAAATGGAGCTTGAGGAATCCATCTCGAACGGATTATCGCAGACGAGATGATGCAGAGGAGTTTGAGCTGTGGTGGAATTGCTCAGGGACCGGATGCTGGAGGAATGCAGAGGAATAGCGAGGAAGAGGAAGAGGAAGAGGAGGAGAATGGGAGATGGATCGAACGGATTTCTTTGTTAGAGAGAAAATGTCAAAGATCAGAGGACGAGATAAGAGACAGAGTGAAACTGAGAGATACGCAGAACCACGGAGCAACTGAGGAACAGAGGCAGAGGCAGGGATACTGCGGTGAAAGGGTCCTGCAGCAGAGGTCAAATGACGGAGATGCCTCAAAGTGGTTACAGGAAATAATTTCATTCAATTCATATCTATTCAAATATGCTAAAGGAGGAGGGGAGGAGGAAGAGGAAGTGGAGGGAAGGAGGAAGACGAAGTGGAAGGAAGGTAAAGTGCAAAAGAGGAGCAGGAAATGGAAAAGGCAGAAGAGATGTACAGGTTAGATATGCCGAATGGGGAGAATTGGTGGAAGTTTAAGAGGAAGACAGGATAGAAAATTATTGAAATCTGAGTAAAGAGGATAGCAAGAGATTAGGATAGATTAGGAATTGGGTAGAGATGAAGTTGAAGACAGTGGAAGGCGAAGCAAAACAGAAGGAACGCATAAGTCTGATATATAAGTATACGTTGGCAGAGAATACGAGAAGAGCACATCGATACAAGGAGCAGGAGAAGGACAACGAGTGGGACACTAAGAAGACGCAGAGAAACTGTCGACACTACTATTTATATATCTCCAGCTCTGATGCCGTTCAGGACGCAATGCTAATCTTCTTCTGCCATGAGACAGATTCTTTGTCTCTGTAGTCAAGTGCTGCCTTCTGTCGTCCTGATGAATGGAATCTTTCTAATTGACGACGAAACAGGACTCTGCGAAGTGCGAAACTCCTTCTATAGAAAGGTCTCTCAATCGACTTTTCCCCTCAACATTATAATTCCACCATTCAATGCAATTTGCCCAGGACAGCGCATTGTATTGAACTGGTCTCATTTTCAACTAAAACTATTGTTAGGTCACCTTTCAGATTCAGGTGCACCTGACGATTGTATCGGTGAGGAAGTCAGAGAGTGAACATATATAGACTAAGTGTACAATTGTAGGGATTATATACATACGTACGTGCACATGTGCACATATATTTAATTATTTATGCATGTCTATAACATACATATTCACATACATACATGTACACTGTATACGTACATCCACACGCACATTTACATATACATGCATAAATGCTCTGTATCGACAATTCGTCATGCTTGAATTCACACAGGTATCAGGGCATAGAATGTAGGCTATGTATAAAAATAGGCCTGCATATAATATTTGATGCATATTCGTGTCGTCATGTAAAAGATCCGCTGGTCTCATATAGAAGCGCTGGAATGGACTGCAGCCTTACTTGTGTATGTCATTTCTATTACTCGTGCGTTCCTTGACCTTGTCATGTATACTTGGCATGACATCTTCCACCCCGGACGTGACAAATCCGCTTTCTTCCACTCCCACCCACCCTTCCTTCTTCCCCTTTCCTTTCCAATGGCGCCCATTGTGAGCGGTTCCTATGATTGGTGTGCCCTGAACAGGTCTCACGAGATAGATAGAGAGGCCGCGATGGAGAGAGGCAGGCAAACAGACAGACAGATAGATAGACAGACAGACAGACAAACGGACGGATACAGAGAGAGCAACCGATATCATGGTTGTTTCCTAGCACATAGGCGTTTGTTTCTAACGATTTCGAATCAGGACCTAATTGAATTTTGCATCTCTCCGCCGTCCGTCACTGCCATCGCCGCCGCCGCCGCCACATCTGCACGCTGCTGACACTGTCACTAAACTGAAACAGACACCGACACTGACGTTGTCACTGACACAGCCACTGACACAGCCACTGACACAGTCACTGACACTGTCACTAAACTGACACAGACACCGACACTGACGTTGTCACTGACACAGCCACTGACACCGACACTGTCACTAAAACTGGCACAGCCACTGACACTGACGCTGTTACTGTCACTGACGCTGTTACTATCACTGACGCTGACACTGCCTCTGCTGCGGTTACCGCCACAGATTCCGTCACAGCCGATCGCTGCCATTGACTGACGTCGACACCGTCGGTGATCCACGCTTCAAAAGCAGACGTATATAGACTCAATGCTCGAGACGAAATCTAATACGATGATAAACGTGGATGGATCTTCAATAAAAGACAACCTTTGATGTTCGCTCCTTTGGGGTCAGCTTTCACTAATGCCTGTTCAACCAATATCTTCTCCTGTAATGTGCATTACATTATTATACATGTCCCACTGATGTATGTTCCGCTACAGTCTACATCTGATCTTCTGGTCTCTCTCCTCCGGGATTGCTGCCATCTGCGAGAGCTGTGAACTTCTTTCGTATACGTGGTTACTTCTCATATGGCTAAGAATCGATGCAGTTTATCAGTCTTCGTTTTTCTTGCTGTTGACTGTTCTGTTGTTTTGGTCAGGTTAATGTGTAATTACATTAACATTGGTATGCAGCCAATAAAGATTCAATTTAGGTTTTTCCAGAGGGAAATTTAAACGAAGATTCTTTTAAGACGAAATGGATATGATTGTATACAAGAAGACTAAGCATGGAAGGACGAAGAGTTTTTAAGCGTAGGCTGCGTAGGCCTAAGAGCAAATGAGAACTGAGAGGGTAAATGAGCGGAATAGAAAGCCATGTGTGAAATGTTCCTATGACCATCAAGACTTAGCTCCTCCTTTTCCTCCTCCTTTTCCTCCTCCTTTTTCTCCTCCTTTTCCTCCTCATTTTCCTCTACCTCTTCATCATATACTCGCCTCCTCCTTTTCCTCCTCCTTTTCCTCCTCCTGTTCTCCTCCTTTTCCTCTACCTCCTCATCATATACTCGCCTCCTCCTTCTCTTTCTCGTCCTCCTACTCCATCCTCCTGCTAATCACTCTAGTTCTCCGGCAGGTAATATTCCTCCATCTGATACCCATCTTCATCCTCTTGCTTCTGCTCGTATACTCCTACTTCTACTCCATATCCATCTCCATCTCCTTCTACTCTCGGGCGAAAGACATGTCCTACGATTGCGTGAGTCTGTGTGCATGCCAGAGAGGAGGAGGAGCTGGTGATCTCCAGCAATTCCTAATTGCAAATGGGAATCATAAAGAAGCAAGAATGCTCTTCTATCCTCTATATAGCTATGCACCCATCCGAGATCAGCTCACATCAGTTGGACGCCGCGATTCTCTTCACTCCTGTCTGCCTCTCTCTCTGTCTGCCTCTCTGTCTGTCTGTTACATCCTTTCTATTCATTTTGTCGTCCTGTCTGAGTCTCTTCCTCCCTCTCTCCTTCTCTGTCCCTCTCTTCGTTTATTTCTATTTTTCTTTCATTACTTAATCGACCGACGTTCACCCCTACCTTTCACCATATTGACATCGATTGGGGGCGGAGAGTGAATTAGAGACAGACATACAGAGAGAGGCAGAGAGAGGCAGAGAGAGGCAGAGCGACATGGATGACAGTTAGAGACAGACAAGAGACAGACAGACAGGGTCACCTAAGAAGAGTGGTTGACGTCGCTGAAGAATGGCAAAGGTTACCATGCAGGCAAAATAATTGAGAGAAAGCGTAGATGGGGCTGGGAGCAAGGGAGCTATAGGAGCATGCATGAGAGGGAGGGTCAGAAGCATGAAGCTATGGCAAGAGGGAGGCGTGCGTAGAAGAATCGGACGGAGGAGGGTGAGGCGAGATGGATGTAATGAGAGAGAACGAGTGACAGTGTGACAGATTACTTTTATAACATAACAGGTTTTAAAGTGATTCAGTAGATGTTGGTGCCTGTCTCAGAACCACTGGAAGTTCTTATACGACAGTAAATTGTCTCGCTACTAGTTCTACATTGTATCGAAAACACTTTGACCGATAAGAATGCTTGCTTGGGTGACGGATGCTGAATAGTAGCAATGCAATGAGTGAGCGTTGAAGGAGAGGCAGATAGAAAGGAAGAGAGAGACAGAGATACAGAGAGAGAGAGAGATAGATAGAGATAGAGAGGACGAGAGAGAGATAGAAAGAGAGAGAGAGAGAGAGAGAGAGAGAGAGAGATGAGATAGAGAGAAGGAGAGAGGAGGAGGAGCAAGGAGAAGGAGGCGCAAGTATTGATCACCTTAGCAGAGATTGAAACAATGAGGAGAGTTGCTGTACAATTAGAGCAAAGGAGTTGGCAGAGTATCAGTGGTGAAATGGCGGGGGGAACTGTCTGACAACAATTACTTTCTTTCCATTCGTAATACTGTGGTACTAGGCCATAGTATAATAATTATTGTATATGTGATCTATAGGGGTTTCTTTTCTTCTTCACCCTCTGTCTTATAGGTTTCCGTTCTTTCAGTTTTCTTAGCCTTCTGCAACCCTCACTTCTGCGTCTCCGTTGCGGTCGGCTATTAGTCATTGTGTCTACTTTAACGGTTTATCAATCGTGCATTCATCTTGACAGTTGCACAGGACCTCTAAAGAAATCTTTGAAAAGAGTCATCGATCTGATTATGTACATACAACTACACTTCATTATGTACGAGTACACACCAAGCATATGTGTTTGCATATCATTGACTACATTAACAATGTACGTCTACCCGGTGTATACGTCTTTTTGTTAGCCTGCCTGTACACCGTGGTTCCAAAACGTAAGCCAAACTGTTTTTGATATATCTCTATACCTGATAATGAATCATACTAAATTTTCCAGATATTTAGAGAATTGAACTCAAAAGATAATGCCAAAATATCATATGATTCTATCGTACCATAAGTTTTATACGAGTCTTTAAACTTCATCTCCGAAATTTAGGTTAACAAGCAATTTTCGATTCCTGGTCGTTCTTATTTGATCTTCATTGACCGTGGAGTAGAAATTAACGGAGCCTATTATTATCGCGACGTTATGCTGTCACATCTTGTAGGTCTATCTGTTATCAGAAAAATCTAGTCACAGAAGGCTGCTGTGAACAGTGAACAGCTGGGAACAGTGCCACATTCAACAGAGCCATTGAAACCATATGTATGCTAGCAAAAGAGACATCAGACTTCATTTCTCCCACATTATAGCCTCAGAACAGTCCAGATATTAAGTCCAGTAGACTATAAAGTGTGGAGCGTGATGCAAGAGTGAATCTACCAGACAGCAATCCATATGATGTAAACGATCTGAAGCAACGCTTGTTGGAAGTGTGGAATGGTCTGGATCACGCAGAGGATAATCGACGGCGATGGCGCCATTGGGCGACATAAAACTGTCTTCGTGTTAGAATTGACCTACTTTCTTTTTACAAAATCTGAAAGAAAATTGCTTGTAAACCTAAATTTCGGTATACCAAGTTTAAAGACTCATAATATAATTTATGGTATGTTGGAATCATATGATTTTTTGGTTCACTTCTCTAAATATCTGGAAAGTTTTATTATGATTGATTATCAGGTTTTTGGAGATATAATTTTTTTATTAAAAACAGTTTGGCTTACTTTTTTTGAACCACGGTGTATATTTGACTGCTTATATGTCTGTGTGTATGGTTGGCTCTCTGTTTGCCTGTGTCTCGATTGATCTGATGACAGTAAACTGTGTCTACCTGTACACTCACATGCAAGAGCGGCGGCTGCGGTCAACTTATTTTGCTTCTCCATTTGCCTTAAGCAGCTTAAAACTGAATTATCATAAACTCTTCAAACGACATTCAAAGACGAAAGGAACAATCTATCAACACATAATAATTAATATAATAATTATGGTTTGTCAATGTTGTTGATGCTGACCATTGTCAACATGCGCAGACAGACTACGCATGCTAATCAGTTTCTTTTCCCTCATAAGGCTTAATAATAATATAATTGAAATTCAGCTGGACCTCTATACACGTCTTACCGCTCCAAACACTATAGGTCTGTTGGTGAAACGTGGGTGGGGGACACTCAATTAGGGAATCTGATCTGAGCATAAATGCCAATCGACTTTTTTGTTTCCACTGAAACATGCAAATAAGCTTATTCCGGATATATATAGCATTTATACGTAACATTTTCAGCGCAATTACAGCCAACATACACGACAGTTGTGCAGCCTCACGAGGATCCTGGATCTGTGGATAGCCATGTATTCATCAGCACCTCATCTGAAGGTTTTTGAAGACATCTAACGGGCGAAGTCTGTCGATACATGCAGTAATTAATATACATACACACCTGTATACGGCATTCCAAATTCATCGTTCGTATACTGCCATCATCTAGTAACAAAACTGGTTCTAAGAGTCCAGAAACCCTGCACGGATTCTGTTAATGCCGGAATTGGCAAACAAACATTTACGTTAAGGGGATCGTTATCAATCAGAAAAGACCACAAAGAGATAACGTTATATTGCCAACATCTACCAGTGTATACAATCTTCCTTATTCACTTCTCCATCCAGTCCTTATTCCTCAGAGCTTGTTCACCTTTGCCTGCATTAGAGTGACATGATTTTATGGTTGGATAATTCCGACTAATGCTGTTTTTCTTAGGTCCACTTCTCAGACAGAAGAGCACTTTCTCGCTTGGACCAACTGAAGAAGGCAATTTCTTTGAGGAGGAGGAGGTGGTGGGCCTGGTTACTGAAGTTCTAAGAGTTCGCCTCTGAGGAAGCCAATGCTTCTCGTTTCAGGCTCATAACACGTATTACACCAATCCAACTGAAAAAAGAGCTTCTGTGAGAAGGTACTGAGAAAAAACTCGGCTTTCCTTCAGAGTTAGGCCAGTATATGTGGAGGAGGCCACCACAGAGAAGGTGTCGTTCTGCCTGGTGCACATACTATTGATTGACACAAAATAGACATGTGGAGGAGCCCAGCGCAGAGAAGGTGTCGTTCTGCCTGGTGCACATACCATTGATTGGCACAAAGGAGACACTGTTGCCAGTTTTTGATTGACATCCTTCTCACATGGTGATCGTGCCTGCATCGATGGTAGCGCCTCTGAGTATCTTGAAGGGGGCGAGTTATACAAATACTGTGTTGATTGATTTACTGATTGACATAAACCGTTTATATAATTATACAGACAGTCGAGACTTTTGTCTTCACGAGTCGTTCAACGCCAGCTGTCGACCGAGCGGAGGCGCCTCTGCCTCTGCAGCAGCAGCAGGTGGTGGTGGTGGTTCCGGTGGAATGACCGTCGTCCTGATGATGTCAGCCGTCTACGGTCGGATGCACATGGGCAGATGCGTCAACGGAGACTTTAACATCGGTTGTTCGAAGGACGTCTTGTCCTACTTCGACGGTCAGTGCTCGGCCAGACAGGCGTGTGACGTCAGCATCCGTAACCTCGTCGACATTCATCCGTGTCAGAGGGACTTCATGTCCTATCTCGAGGCCACGTACAGATGCATCGAAGGTATGCGCAGCATCAATATGTCTATACTGTCAGTAGCTAAGCTAATGGACTGTGATAACCTTGATCCATAAGGTCAAAGGACAAGATCAAGATCAAAGTTTACGTGATATAGGTCGTTGAGTGTCTTGGTTACACGACATGGTTACCTAGTGCAAAGTGGCTCAGGGTAAAGATTCTCTTAACTGTACGGTACCATTCAAATCCGTGCATGCAGAGCCATTTTAAGAAGTTTGGGGGCCCGAGGCACAAATCCTAATTCCAGCCATAATCTCTCAATTGTAGAGTATACCCTACACAAGTAGGCCTACACATATCCCCATTTCTGACTGCATGCTCTTAAAAGAAATTCTTGTAACTTTTGTAAATTGATCAAACATTATTATAATTAAACTGTAAGCAGAGCAACCTGTGTACTATAGTGTTAAGTGCAAAATCAAAGTAGGCCTAAGCCTATCTAATAATGTCTATAGCGAGATTCCACAAAAAATTAATAATAAAATATGTAATAGGCCCTAAAGTGGGAAATTTCTTGAGATGTTCACTATATAAATTTTTTAAAGTGGATCCGATAATCATGCATATTACTATCTACGTAAAATTAATCATGGTACTGATGTTTTTACAAATGATAGACCTAATTATTATAGTTGGCCTATTTCAGGAAACCAGGTGTTCACAATATTTTGCAACTGTAAACCATCATTTTGCACCGACACTAAGCCTAATTGTCGATCTCTATCAGAGAAAATGACATCTTCGTGTTATTCGTCGTAAGACGAGCTCGCGTTTTGACAATGTCCAACGGTACTGACGACTGTGCTTTTACAGGCTTTTGGTTATTTGGGCCAACCTTTCCAATTGAGTAACTTCCGTTTTATGTTCGTAGCACCACTTCTATAATGGGTTCCCCTCCTTAGCAGAATAGTCGGAATTTACATTGTTTAATATTAACATTTTGTACTGTTGGTTGGCCGTCGTGGGGCCCCCTTTCGGCGCGGGGCCCAAGGCACGTGCCTCGGGTGCCTCGGCCTTAAAACGGCACTGCGTGCATGTCTTACAATGCACAAAGGCACTTTACATTTCAACTGTCGAATGTAGACATTTCGTCTTAACTAATTAATTCAAGGTATGTCTTGCATTATCGAGGCCATTTTCTCGGAATCCATCGACGATGACTTAAGAATGGACGCATGCACGGGAAGAGACAAAGAGACAGAGAGACGGAGAGACAGAGAGAGACAGAGAGACAGAGAAACGGATGACAGGAAAGACAGGAACGAATCAGAGGATGAGAGAGAAGCAAAAAAGGCGGATCAGGAGAAGGAATGGACAAAGAAATGAACGGATATATAGGAGGAGAATAAGAGAAGGACGGATAGAAGAAGAAACAGATAGAGTGACGGACGTGCAAAGGGACGAAGAGTGTGATATATAGGCGAAGAGACAAAGAGATGGACAGATGGGTGGACGGACAAGAAGAGGAGAGGAGTGGATGGTTGAACGGTCAGAGATAGGAGAGACGATGTGGCTCTGATTGAGAGAGTTCCTAAATAGAACTCTGCAACTGATGATGGTAGAAGGAAGTCGATTCTTCTTAAAGAGCGACCAATTTCCAATAGAACACGTTCCACAGACAGACCACAACGACGAACTGAGAAAGAACGAACGAATGAGCATGCACAAGAACAAAATGAACTAAAGAACAGATGAACGAAAGAACGAATGATAGAAAACACAAATGAACGAAACAACGAACGAACAACAGAGCGAACGAACGAGCAGAGGAGCGAGCAAACTAACAAAGAAGCGAGCAAATGAACAGAGCGGAAAAACGAACAGAGAAGAAAACTCAGCGAGCTAATGAACAGAGGAGCGAAGAACGAACAGAGGAGTGAACAAACGAATAAAGGAGCCAACGAACGAACAGAGGAGTGAACAAACGAACAAAGGAGCGAACGAACGAACAGAGGAGTGAACAAACGAACAAAGGAGCGAACGAACGAACAGAGGAGCGAACGAACGAACAAAAGAGCAAACGAACGAACAGAGGAGTGAACCAACGAACAAAGGAGCGAACGAACGAACAGAGGAGCGAACGAACGAACAGAGGAGTGAACGAACAAATGAGCCAGCGAATATTCGGTCGGATTCGTCTTTTGATGGTGATAGACTCCGAGGTAGAACGAAACGAAGAGACTGATCGACGGACGAAGTGGACGGACGGAAAGGAGGAATCAATGCATTGAGGGTAGGATTGAATGGGGAAGTGTGGGTAGGGTGATTGGGTGGGGACGAGGCGATGGATCATCAGGAGCCATTAGTAGGTCAGAGAGGAATGGTGACCGCCGACATCATCTTTGAAAATTCGACTCCTGCGTTCTGTCATCTCTGCTTTCACCAGCCATCCTATCACATCAATAATTATGAATATCTCTCTTTCTGTCTGTCTGTCTATCTATCTGTCTGTCTTTCCTTCTGTCTGTCTGTCCATCTATCCATCGATCCATCCATCGATCCATCCACCCACTCACTTTCTTCTCCTCTTCTCGCCATTCGTTTGACTGAGAATATGGTTGATGACATCGGTTGATCGTCACCCAACAACTTCGACTTTCGCTTCTCTCAGCTGCCGATCGCTACTTTCCTCCCACTTCTTGGTTAGTACAGTGGCTAGCGTGCTGGGCTGTGTTTGCAGTTTAGTCGTTAGCGTGCTGTACTGTCAAGCAGGAG
>JAQFXW010004521.1:0-11005 GCA_034693945.1 Dendrobaena attemsi
ATAAGGGACGCAATTGTAATATAAGTCTTCTAAATATCTCAGCAAAGCACGAACGCCACACGTCAGAGAGACCACCAGCTTATTTGTCAGCTTTAAAGCTGCACTGTATACCATATCAAGCTTGCATCAGTAAATTCATTGTCTGTTCTGGTGCCAGGTCAAAATCTGGTGAAATCAATTGCTCAAGGTGTTGGAAAGAAATGTAGACTTCATCTACCCTTAATTCAACTTCTTAGAATCAGAATAAGTATGCCTTTCAGACGACACTGGCCGCAAATCATAGAGAATTAGACACAGCCAAAATATGTATTGTATTGCATTGGAACTTTTATATAGCGCATCTTACAGAACAAATCTACTCAGAAGGGCTTCTGGCTCAAGGACTCCAAGGAAAAAGATGAGACTTCAAGGTGCGAACAGCAGTAGGAAAAGAGGCAGAGAGCAGAGTGAAACGAAGTGCAGGAGGAAGACCATTCCACAAGGAGGGGCCTGCCTTGTATACAGTATAAATGTATTACACAAACTGATAGCAAAACATTTAGAAAGCAACTCTTCAAGGATACGCCTCAGTGATTGTCATAAAACATCATCAAACACAATAATAACAATAAAATCAACGTCTATAAACATTCAAACTGACCTATCGATGGCAGTATGACTCCAATGCACATGCATATTGTAGAGTATGAATCAATCAAAAGCAGTTATTTATTACAGGGTCTATATTAACTGTCTGGCAATAATGCAAGGTGCCATTCTCAATCTTACTTTACCGACACAAATGGACGAAAGAGGACGTAGACTGCTGCTGGGGGGAGATTGTGGGAAGTGATGCTGGATCCTAAACTCTACGTGTCAGTGTGTCATCCATCGTCCTAACCCCTTCCTTCGACCTAATAACCACGATAGTAGGCTGACCTGACCCTACGACCTTTGGTGGCCTGGAACATGGCTCTGGCCTTCATCCGGGCCTGGTCCTTCGTCAGACGATGATTGAACTTCATCAACATTTGCTCCGCAAACTTCTGACCCGCTCCGTAGATCCTGCCATAGTTAAAGACCTGCAGAACATCACAAACGATAGAACAACCTCAGAAGTAAGTACTGTAAAATAAGCACCTTGTCACCTTGTGCTGTCGATTCGTAGAATCCTAGCGACCACCACGATGAAGCGTCTCCATTTCCTTCTTTCTGAAGTCGCATCCCTTAGTTCTGCCAAATTCATTCAAGTTGTTTCATGTATCTCATCCATCCCAAGAACGTAAAGCATGTTGCCGTCTCTATTTCCTCTCCATCTATCTCGAAACTGTCCTCCTCAGTTGTTGTCATGATCTTTGTCTTCTTTATATTGAAGTAGAGTCCTGCTTTCTCACTTTCTCTCTTCAGCCTTCTTATCAGTTCTACCAGATCTGTCTTTTTACCTGCCAATAGTGTTGTGTCATCTGCGTATCTCAAATTATTCAGTGTTCTTCCCGCTATCTTTACTCCCTCACTTGTCTCATCCATTTCCGCCATCCTCATTATCCTTTCTGCATATAGATCAAATAAGACATAAGACAACATGAAGCCTTGCCTCACTCCCTTCCTTATTTTGATTCTTTAAGTATCTCCAATAAAAAAGAAGGCAAGATAAACTAAATCATCATCAGCTCCGAACGCCATCCATTTGGTGGCAATAGGTAAGAATAAATAACCTCACAATCCTCTGTGATCAAATTGGTCAGTGACTGTGGTGTACAGCTGCTGTCAATTTCAATTTATCAAAACAAAATCACACAGCCCAGCATCCACATGCTATTCCATCAAAGATCCCCTTATCAACCTTATGATATTAACAAACTTAATAGCAACATAATAAAGTAACAGCAACAAGAAGAATAGATCGACGTCATCAGAATTGAATTGATCCCTCTGTGGGGAACGGTCAGCCACTCGGATCCTCCTCTTCCACTTGTTTCTGTCTCCAGTATCTTCTTGTTTCATGTCTCTCCATCTCCCTTCTTTCATCCCCCTCTCCCCTTATCTGTTTTTTTATGATTCTTTAATGCAACTGTCGCATCACATGTCCGTACCATCTCAACCTGGCCTCTCGTACTCTATCAGTTATACATGCCACTGTCACCATGCAAAGCCGTGCCTTCTCTGTGGTGGGCCCAGTGACATGGAACTGCCTTCCTTCTGAGTTACGGCTGCTCCCTAGAACTCACTCTGGCCTGTTCTATAGTTGGCTAAAAACTGTTCCTTTTGACCGTGCTGGAGTCGGGAGCACCTTTGAGTAGTTCCACTTGAAGAGGTGCTATATAAATTCTCGAATGAATGAATGAATGAAGAAGGTGAGTGCGTAAGTAAGTAAGCAAGTGAGCAAGTAAGTGAGTAAGTAAGTAACTTGTTTGCCACCAAACAAAGCAATACCACAAAATTAAATTATGCCGAGTTCAGTCAAGTTCCACTGCACTCATCTCGTCGGTCTCCCAAGCAATTGAAACGTTCAGAAACTTACACTATTCGCCGTATTTTATTATTTATTTATTAATTAATTAATTATTTAATCCATTCATTAGTTACAAACACTTCATGTAGCACCTCTTCAAATAGTACTCACTTGCTTGCTGACCAACTTGTCATTTCCTTCAACTCTTAGCTTCGAAGAAGTCATCTCGAAGTGCAGTAACATGGGAATTACAGTCGGCATTATTGTTGTGTTAAGATCTGGTTTGCCACTAAATGATTGATGAAGCTTTTTGTCTTGTCCTCTTAAGACTTAACAGTTCCTATTTATGGACCTTGAGCAAGTCTTCGACAGTAACTCAGAGGCTTAGAGCCATTGATTGATCCAATGACCATTATTTATTGGCAACTAATAAAAATAGTAATCAGGATTACGTTGAGTAAAATTGTGATAATAATTATTAGGCCGTTTACTGAACGCTTGGGCTGCGTTAGGTCCACGAACAAGTTCTTGAAAACTCTTCAGCGCTATCGATAGACGTTTGGTATTAGGTGATTAAGTGATTAGGTGATTAAGTGATTAGGTGATTAAGTGATTAGGTGATTAAGCGATTAGGTGATTATTTCATTAGGTGGCGACGCTTAATAAATTCGAGGTGGTATTACTAGTAAAAAATAAGGTAATATTGTTGAACGCCGGACTTTCTTTTTGGAGGGTGGGCTTTCGAATCTCCCTGAGGACCATCTACTGAACATTTGACATTATTTATTTGTAATACCAGGCACATCTGGTAAGGAGATAACTCCTATATTCTGCTGCAGCTGAATAGAACGCGTGAACCACGGAAGGGTAAAGGGTGGCTGGTGGGCAAGTGGCTTCAGTGGAGGTACCATGGGGTGGCTTCGGAATGCGAGCCACACGAAGAAAGTCGTGAGGGAGAGACAGATTGGTTGGAGGAAGTTCTCTGAGTTCAGATGGGTTTTGCGGCGCAAGGGTCAGGGACAGGAGACGAGGCTAAAGCAGGGACAAGACGATGGGGGGCTGGCTAGTGCTGTAGCGAGACACCCAACTCCGTCGGATGCTGGGTTTCGTTTGGTTTCAAGTGCGCTGTCATCGCACAGCAGCGGCATATTTAGAAAAGTGCAAAATTGGTGCACAACGACCATCTGCCATCTTCCTATTCAACCGTATATAAGGATGCATGCAACCTAGTTAGTTACATCGATAAGCGCGCAGGCCAGTCTTTCTGTGAAACGCTGTTCGAGTCCCAATGCTGGCTTATTTCAGACATTTAAATCTCAGGCTAGCACATGATGGTAAAAGCCAAAATCCCTTGTTTGACTCTACACGTTTGTGTAGCACGCTGATATCTCGCCTAAAGTATACTGTATAAGGTGTGCAAAAACGCACCTCTACATATTTTGCCAATATTTTTGTCAAAATTAGGACTATTCTGGTTCAATTTGACAGACTTAATAAAATCGAATTTTTGTAATTTTTTTGCGTTACACATTTTGTATCATCGGAATACAGGAGGTGGACTTGCTAAAAGTGCTGTAACTTTTGATCAGTTTGACATATTTTGATTAAATTTGGCCATTATCCCAATGTAAATATGAATATAATTTTAAGCCTGTAAAATTTAATTATTAAATTTCTACTAATGGCGGAAATATTAGGAAAAACTGTTAGGGGACTTGCAAGTTTTTGAACCATCAAAATCAGTAGATTGGCTCATTAGAAGTTCTATAACTGTTGTAGTGTTTGAAATATTTGGGTGAAATTTGCCAGTTATAACTTATATGTATAATATGATTTACCTTTCACTCTGTATATTTCATTTAAAAATTCCTATAAATTTCTATTACTTTTGGCCGAAATATTAGCAAATAACGTAAAGAGAGTCATTTTTTGACACTCAACATCGTAGTATAGGTTTTTAACTGTTTGAAAAACGGGAACCACTAAGTCTTGTACAATTATTTTTCTTAGTCGACTCGTGAAACTCGTGGACCACCACTGAAATTTTGTGCTGCTGCACGGTGAGTAATCCCATAAAATTTACACAAAATTTTACATAATTACATAATAATGAGTTGACTATAATTATATAGGCTTGCTTAGTAATAGTATAATAACACTAAGTTTTTATTATTTAGAGATGGTCAGTTTCATGAGAATATAGTTTGTATTGATCTTCTGATCTCTTTCCAACGTTCCTCTAACGTCATCTAAAGTTCTAAACTATAATTATAGTGAGTTTTTCCTTAATTCAGCCAATTGTAAACGGCGTTTGGTTTACACAATCATAGTCGGAGGTGTATTTAGGGGGACGTGTATTTTAAATGGAGGTAAGAAACCCCTTGAATTTTATGAATAAAATTTGTTTGTTAATGTTAAAGTAGAATTTCGAAAAACGTGACAAATGCAATCAGAAGATAAGATTGTGACAAAATAATGAATTTTAGCCCGAAAATCTGAAAATTGTGGTCAATGACTAAAAAGAAGTCATCATTTTTTCGTACTGCAAATAGAAGAAAATTTGGAAATTTGGGTTAATTATTCTATTTACGGTGAAACATTCTAATTACTTTAAATCATCACATTAACGGCGAATTTGCTGCGACTCATCCTATTTCGACGCCTGAAGATTATAAAATATTTGTTATGATTCTGCTCCATCGGGTCAGACGCTCCTCTGTTGAGTTCGCTTTGAGGGGTGCTATATAAATTGAGATTTACATTTACTGTGAATTATTCCAAGTAAGGTTTCTGCTACGACCATAGGCTTGTGTTAGCATTATATATTATATAGGCCCCTATAGTCTGTTGTGTGGATATGACGACTTGTGTAGGACTTGCAGACGTAGGCCTACGGTCATTGACGAACGGAGAAGTGTGACCGTGTGACCCGTTTCTAGTAGGCCAACATTTTCAACTGACCTACTTCCATTTAGTTGCGTGTATTGGATGACACTAAACTATAATTGGGTCATCGCCTCATTTGGCTGTCATTTATAAAAGCATCAATTCACGCTATATATTTCACTTTTTACCGGCGCTGGTTAACAATAGAAGATTGAGTCGATCTGTGTTATATCGGAGGGTTTCTGGCAGAGGGGACATGCACTCACAGTATCTTATGTGCTTTGTGCCAGTTTCTCATCCATTATCCTACAACAATCAATCAGTTGAAATTTATATAGCGCCCATTCAAGATCTCTACTCTGTGAGGACGATATGAAACGCGGAGAGTTGTGAAGTTGATTAAGATTGGGGTGTTCACTGTTCAGGCTATTAGCCTACATTACAAATAGATCTATCAGGTCAATCAAATGCTAAGTTTACTCGTAGATGATTTCACACTAAATCAAGACGGAAATCAGTATTCCACTACTGCTACAGTTGCAAACGAGTAGAAATATAAGCAAACATGACAGTTTCAGCCCAAAATCACCCGTGTTTATAAAAACAAGTGCTAGCAGTTGGCTGCCTATATGTAAGTAAGACAACGCGCGGATCCAGAGTGGAACTGGTATGGAGTAAACAAACGACAATTATCAGCCATTTATAGAGTTCTACGTGTAAGAGCATGGCCACCAGTGGAGACATCCTAATGACTGAAGTCTGTGGAATTTTCCTATAACGCACACTGGAGTCGTTGCTTAAGACGCTTCATTTAATCAGTTAAGTTAACTGTAAAACATTTAAGATGTCCGCAGAAGTTCGTCACTAAATGAACAAACAATTGCAACATTCAAACATTATTCTATGCTCCTCTAAGTAACCGTGTAAATAGGCGCTAGATAAATGCTTTGAATGACTGAATTAATTAATGACTATATAGGCCTACAACACGTATAAGCAAACGCGCTGAAAAGTGAATTAAATCTTACATAAACCATGAACCAAAATCTATCTGCACATGCAAGTAAGCAAGCCGATGAGAATGAAGTGCAGGAAGAGGAATTGGAGGAGGAGGCGTAGGCGGAGGAGGAAGAGTAGGAGGAGGAGGAGGAGGAGGAGGAGGAGGAGGAGGAGCAGAGGGAGGAGGTGGAACTGCGCACTGTGTAGTTAAAGAGAGTTGAGGAATCGTCTCGCACCCGTCGCACCATGCCATGCGTAATCTTTTGCCGCCACTAAATATAGCCTTCGGTCGCGGATAGGTAAAAAATCGTACACCATCGGCGCGATATCAGGGCCAACTGTAAGTGCGTGAGCGCGCGTCTGTGTATGTATGGGTACGTACGTGCGTTTGTGTGTATGCGGAGGCATGCATTTGGTGTCAACCGGTGCAGGGGGGGGGGGGTTGAATGACATCCGACCATTGATATTTATCCCCCTTCAGTTACATCGAGAATTATTTTACGCCAATATATACACATGTAAACGTACGTGTTCGAAGTAGACTTAAACTGCGATAGTGAGTAGTGAGAGAGAGGCAGAGACAGACAGAAAGAGAAAGAGACAGAGACAGACAGGCAGAGAGACACAACCATAGAGCAAGACAGAGACAAATAACAGAGACAGCTAGAATGAAAGAGAGATAGGGAAAGAGAGAGAGAGCGAGAGAGAGAGAGAGAGAGCAAGACAGAGAGAGCGAGCGAGAGAGAGTGAGAGAGAGAGAGATAGAGACAGAGAGACAGAGAGAGGGGGGTTGCAAGACCAGAGTGGAGTGGAGAAAGTGAATGAATGAACGAATCAATGAGTAAGTGAGGAGGCCGAGTGAGAATGCTCGTAAGGACTGATGGAGTGAGGGAGGGAGCTAGGAAGGGAAGGGGGCTAAATGTATCGGTGAGGGGGAGGGCTGTCGCACTTAATATGGAAAACTTATGCATGAACGCATAATACAAATTGCATTGGCCCGGGTTTCAATTGATATTGCATATATAAGACATATATTATATGCTATATATACAAATATATATATATGCTACATATATAATGACTTATAGCTGTAATATGCATATTTACGTATTCGAGTTGGCCAAGATTTTGCGAGTTCATCGCTTACTTCCCGCCTCTTATGATATTTACTGCATCTGCCCATACTATATATGTACCGTATTAGTATATTATATATATATATTCATATATTATATATATATACACATATATATATATATATATTCATACATATTGTATATATATAGGGTCGGCTCCTCGACGGGTCTCTGTCTATAGAAGTCGAGGTCCACGTTCAGTAGTTTTCGATTTTTCATGTTTCGCTTTTAAGAAAGATTTCACATCTATTACACTCGCTCGAGTAACTCATGCGTACAAGCAAATACAGTCATACACGCACACGCAATATATATTATATATACAATTATACATACATACACATACATATATATTTATATATAATATACGGTATATGTATACACACAATAATCATATATAATATTCTAAAGTGTGCAACTGTGCATTATTACAAATTCATTTATACGTGTTTTCGTACAGATGCGTGTGACATATAAACATAATATATATATATATATATATATATATGAAATGATAATGTATGTTCGCGAGTGCGTGTGTGACTGTGTGTGTGTGAGCGTGTAGATCTTATCAGTCGTTTTCGACGCAGTCCTATATATACGTGTCCCCCTCCCGTCTCCCAATCAGGACTGGCATTCCGTCCGTCATCAACGAAGGCGGTGGAGGGGTTGTGTTCCTCCGCGCGCGCGAGAAATGAGTGCAGCCGACAATGAGGGGGGCGGTGGGGAAAGGGTAAGCGAGGGGAGGGTGGTGTAGATGCTACTTGTTTTTGCCCGACGCGATTGCCTTTCCCTATATATGTGTGTATATATATTTATTGGACGGAATCCCGGTCTATAGATTGGGGGTATTAAGTGCAAGAACCCTGATTTTCTTTTCGCATGTATATATATCTTTCTACTTTACTCTTTTTCATATCTATACTGGTGTTTTTCTTTTCTTCTGTCAATCCCTGCATGCAGCCTGTCTTTCTTTACTTATTTTCTTGCTTCCGTCTTGCCTTTTCATTCTTTCTCAAACTCTTTTTCATTCCTTCTTTCTGTCGCCTTTCCTTCTTATCTGTTGCTGTGAATGCTTTTCTATTCTGTTATGTTTCTTGTCTGTTGTGGCAACTTCTCTAATTGCAGAACCGCTTCAAGGCGAGTATACTAAGTGTGCAGCAGATCTGTGCCATTAGTTTTGAGAAGTACAGAACATGTTAAAATCTAGCAACGATGATGTCTTCAATTTCTATCAATAGTTTAATTACCGCCTATACTGAAAAGTTTGTCGGTAACACAAATGTTTTCGGGTATAACTCTACATATAATCAATCATAATCATAATCAATCATAATCATAATCAATCATAATCATAATCAATCATAGACTACAAGAAATTAATCTTTGATTGGTCAATGCTTCCTCAAGACTTTAAATATTTGCATGGTGGAATGTGGACCCGTATTTTCCAGAGGAGGGCTCGATTCTGCTCGAATAGCCTTAATGCGGTCTCACTCTGGTATCCTTTCGCATTATTTTTTATTATTCGGAAATGTATAACATACTCTTCAAGTCCACTACTACTCAGAAGCGCTCCCGACTACAGCGCAGGTACTGAGTCGGAGTTAACACGGCGAATCGCCTCATTTATTGCGCCATCTGGCGAATGAAGGCTATGTGTGTACATGACTCTATTTTATAGATATTACGTTCCAAGTAGCAGTGTCTTATCTCGAGTGAATCACTTCTGCTCACGAACCAACGAAGATGTATGTATGTATGGTATGTGTGTCTTTCTATACCGCCTCTTTACAGCCCACTACTATTCAGAGACGGTGCCGAGTACAACCAGCAGGTGTGTCAGAGTTTCCACGCCGGGGTGCCTTGAGCAACTGCGAATGAAGGACTTGCCCAAAGTCCTTACGCAGTGGCTTGGGTAGAAATCGAACCCGCGAGCAATCGGACGCAAGGCGGCGACTCTCCCACTTGCGACACCACGGCTCACATCAGATGCCATCGGTTTCCTTCGACTACTAGAATACTTCTACCCAAATGGTGTTCTTATCGGACGCTACACCAGACAGACACTGCTTCCAAGTATTCTATTCTCCCACTTGTATCTCTAAGCAGTGGCCTAGCTAGGGGGCAAGGGAGGACAGTTGTCCCCGGGCGCGGGGCTGGGAGGCGCAAAATCGGGAGAATGTAAGCGATTTTTTCCGGAAATGGCATAAATCTGATCTCTTTTCCGCGACTTTTCCGAGAAAAGGGGCGCAAATTCCGAAAATATATGTGATATCACTTTATTTTGCGTAGAAAAGGGGCGCACAATTTCTAGAATAGAGGCGATGACTATAGAAAAATTGGGGAGAGGATAGGGGCGCAAATTTCGGGATTGTCCCCGGGCGCAAAAGACCCTAGCTACGCCACTGTCTGTAAGCAAAGCAAAGAAAGCCACAACGAGCGTTAATAACACTTTCTATTCTATTGACTTTGTTCGACCTCTTTGTTGACATGATTGAATTTCAGATATTACAAATTAATTTTTAAGAATGAATTTTAATGGACTTTGCGATCGTCTGTTGTTTTTTTATCTGATCTTTGCTGGTGGTATAGAGTACGTCAACAGTCGATGTTTACAAGATGGTACAATGAAAAAATTAAGTTTAATACCCTCCGGTGCCATACAGTAATCGTCTGATTGCTAGGCATACGATATTTCTCCATTTGACGTTGTCGTCTTCCCTCCAAAGTTCATAAGTTCACACACCCATTGAACCAAACATACGACAAGACAGATGAAGCACCGGTCGGTTGAGCATCTGTGAGTGAAGATTTCACTCAAGGCTCCTCTGTACATATATATATATATACATGTATACATGTGTAAAGTTCAGACTTGAAGTCGTTTGTATTCTTCGAGTGACACTGCAAACGAACTAAACAACCGGATATTATTACACTGCATTGTTTTTATGTAGCGCTGAAGTTCATTGCGTATACACAGAGTCTATCTAAAAGCAACCAATATTCAGATCATAGAAGCGGCGATCATCAGTGGGTCTGCGTCTCTCACACACCCAGAACTCCAAGGTGTATAGAGGAGCAGAATAAATAACTGAAACAGGAATTAACCATCAGAAGAAAACTAATGTTTTTGGGCAGCAATTACTCAGTTTGGATATTACGTTTACGATTACCGACGATGCGATAGTCTACAGCTAAGAAAATGAAGGAAGTTACGACATTGCGAATACTATAGACCTGTATGATTATGACCAATATCTTGACGATGAGGAAGTGAAACAGAGATTCTTATAATGCTGAAGCTGATGCATAGGCGGCTAACCGGGGGGGGGGTCGAGACTACAAGTCCCCCCGACTTTTGAGAATGAAGAGACGCACCATGCATTTGCCCCACATTTAAAAAAAGTTGGGTTGCTATTTTTAATCTACTAAGTGGAAACCTAATAACTGCAACAGGAAGCTGACAAAAGATGTACATTAGTCAATCGCTCTTATTTGCCTTTATGTGAAATCCGGGCTGTCCTACATAGCGGGACTGCTCGTCCCT
>JAQFXW010004522.1:0-11004 GCA_034693945.1 Dendrobaena attemsi
ATCATTAAAAGGCAGCTGTTTGTAATGCCATGATTTTTTATTGGGCAATATAGTTGGTAACATTTTACCCCTCACAACTCCTTGTTCTTGGGTTTAATCTGAAATTCTGATAATGACAGGTGTTGTGCTAGCTAAGCAGTACTGGTAGGAGTACTTGAATTTCTGTTTTAGGTACATGCAGTATGATTGCAAGTAGAGTGGTTAGCATTGTGATAGTCATTTGCCCAACAGATCGATTCTGATACCTTTGACTTATAATAAAATAAGTTAAGGACAAGTTTCTGGAGCATGTATTGTTGTATTGCCTTTGTCTCTAGGCCCAACAAAATGTTGTGTTTCCGATAACACGAACGAGTCACCATTATGGGGTGACTCAAATAATTTTGTATAAATAGTTTTTTTTAGAAAATAGGTTGAAAAGAATTTCTTTTTAAATTTTGGGGCTAAATTTTAAGCACAACAGTGAACTTTTATCACAATCCAAACAGTTAAAACTCAAATAAAGTTTGAAATTAGAAAAAAGGCAAGCATCATATAAAAAAATGTGAAACCAACTATACTGTTCTACAGATACAGGCTTTCCCCACAGCGTATATCCACTCGTGCTGTAGTTAAGAGCATAATGGTGAAATAGAATCGTATAAAAAAATTAAGAAAAAGAAATCATTTTCCTACCTATCTACCCTGTTTTTTAAACATCTGTTACCAGAGATACACCATTATTTTTTTGGCATTATCTGCTGATGCACTGTTCTTTGTGTATTGGGTTTAAAGTGACTCTGACCTCCTTCCTTCAAGCTTGAATTATCCCCTCTCTGGGGAAGGAGAAGTCAGTCAGTGACTCTGATAAGTTGGAAATATGAATGCCTTCCTTGGTTTAAATGTGTGATTTGTGTTTATAGCGTGATTTGTGTCATCTGCCTCTCAGGGATTAGCTTAGAACAATAGAGCAATGTTCTTCTGTGTCTTTTTTTTATTGTTGTTCAGATTTAGGTGAGGAAAGACTTCATTGAAAGGTTCCCTACTTCTTTCTTGTCATAGCTTACCTTATCTTAAAACAACTGTACTAATAGACTGCTATGCCTTGCGTTTATCTGTAAGTCTTTGTTTGTAGCGCGTAATAGTGGTACGCCTCTGGGATTCCACCAGCCGCAGCTTCCGCTACTGGCTGAGAGCAGTGGAGGATCACGATTCCAGACACTGGAGCTGCAACCCGGAGAGGAACCACTTCCAAGAGGTAGGAATCAAATCGGATGCATGTCATACTATCTAGAGACCTATGCAGTGCTTGTTTTCTTGCGGAACACACCGGAACGGCACTCCGGCATGTTTTTTCGGAAGCTGTTTGAACTTCTTTCAATGTTCACAAGTAATTCCATTTTCGGGAATATACGTTACAGTATATGAATCATAATGTTCATAAAATTAAAAATAGGGCCTATCACTTTCCACTATGACTAATATATAGGGATTATAGGCCTAATAGCCTAAGTCTTTATTCAATTTGGTTATTTGAAGTAAGCTTACACCATAGGCCTATATATTTCGTCTCCTGTTGGCAAAAACAAAACAAATTGGCGATCAATGAGGTAAACTGTTCTAAAGTATCTAACGTTTTCATACTCTTAAGTTTTTCAAACTTTTCGTGAGTGGTGACTGACTGTAAATTATATGGAAATTAAGATATAATTTCTAACTTGATTTAAAAAAATCTCAGCAAAATATGAGTTCCAGCATCTTTTTTCCTAGAAAAAGCACTGAATATGAATAAATATTTTTCGACAATGGCAGATGAGTTCTGCTGATATATAAAATGTTTCTAAGTGACTTAACAGTAGCCAAAGGACTAATGGGTTCCGATAAGAAAATTGTTATTTAATGTAAATTAATCAGAGGGCTACAGCATATTTACAGACCCACCAGTTCTTACTGACTAGTTTTATATGACCAAAATTGGCATGGCTTAGTAAATAGTGCAGCAAAGGGTTTAATATAATTAAAGCCTAAAGCATCCCTGTGTCGGTTTATTACGTTTGCGTGTGAACGACGATATTCGTTTGGGTGTAGCTTAACGCTGGTGTTAAAAGCCAAAGAGTCTATAAATCAGCACCTTCGAAAAACAAAACTGTTGGGTAGTGGGCAAATAACTGCACATCTTTATATTTTAGAGCACCTCTAGGCCTAATGCCAATTCCTTAATTTGTTAGTTAACGTTAATATTTTTGGGAGGGTGCTGAAAAACAAAACTGTTGGGTATCGAACAAATAACTGCACATTTTCATATTTTAGCAGCAGATAGATGTAGTCCTAACCCTAATGTTTTAACACTTAAATGTTATGTGAAATTTTTATTTTCATAAACTGCGGTCGTAATAAATTTAACCGATTGGAAAACACTTATTGTTTTTAAACAGTCTTAGAACGGGCAACTTCACCAGCATATATGTATATTAATTATATATTATTCTTACATGTACACATATTATTTAATAGAGGAAGATTAGTTAATAAAGGAAGACACAACTCATCATTGAAATCATTGAATGTGTGAAATGTATTCATGTCTTTTGATTTATTTTGGATGCAAATTCAAGAAATCTGTGAGATACGAACTGCTTTATATAATTCCCCAATTGTATATTTTACCGAGCAATTCAGTTTGCTTCACCTGGACCAATTCCACTGAGAGTGTTCTGATTCATTCGCTGTTTTTTGTGTCGTAGGTTGGGAGGCACGAATCGACAGTCATGGCCGGGTGTTCTACATCGACCACATCAATCGTACGACCACTTGGCAGAGGCCGCACTCGCAGGCCACTCCCCAGAGACGACCGTCCATCAGCATTGAGGAACGTCAGCAGCTGGACAGGAGGTCAGTAAACGAAGCCAGTTGTATGCAGGAATATACTGGAAGATTGCATTGATTTTGGACGCTAGCTGATTGATTTGTGTATTATTGACTTGGAAAGCGTTCGTTTAAATCTAAGTAATTGGTCATCTGACGCGTGTGCTGGTCAATTCATCTGAACCGTTCTCTGGCTGCGTTGGACAGAATTTGAATCCGTGTTGGCTTCTTGTCTATTGGTTTGAGATATTGAAGTAAAGATACCACCAAGTCATCTGTCAACTCCCCTATGCTGCCAGGAGAAATCTAATTCCACTGAAAGGCAAGGGTCTCATTCACTGAAAACATTCTTAATGCCAATCAGAAATTAATTTAATTGAAGTTAAAATATTCTGATGATCATAAATGTTATCATTAAAACAAGAATCATAGTTCTTGGTAATGTCTTAGATTGGGTAAATACGAAATTTGTTAGAAACATCAAGAAATGTAATTGATGTTTTTCTCTTTGGCTATATTCCTTTCTTGAAATACAACTATTTGTATTTATTTTATTAAGTTTATTACTCCTATAGTGTCACTCCAGCATTAATATTCCAATTTATCTAATAGCATCATCATCATCATCACCTAGAACATGCTTCTCACTGAAGCATTGCCATTTCTGTGACATGTTTTCATCGATCTTGGTTTCGTGTGCTGCGCATAGCATAAAAGAATGTAGGCAGAGCTCTTCCTCCATAGCCCTGGTCCATCCATGTGTGCTGGGCTGTCAAATCGCTTGCTTCTGGCATAGAGCTTTGATATCATGTTTTGGAGTGAATGATGCTGTCTGCCATCAAAGCATCGGAAGTGAGCAAACATCCAGAGTTTTCTTGCTTGGACGATCTGTGAAGCAATGGCAGTCATTGTAATATTTCTGTATTTGTTAAACGTAGGCTATGATATTCTAAGGATTTACCTCAAGCAGTTTCACTGTGCATTAGATGTTACTATTGATTAACACCTTGTAAATCAAAAACAAAAAAATGTTTTCTCCAGTTTCAATTATGGGTAGTGTGTTCAATGGATCACGCTAGCCCAGTTAGCTACATTGGGAGTGCGTCGGCCGTGTGTTTGCACTGTACCGAATTCAAGCCTGATACCTGCCGACACTCAGAGATTTAACATCTCGGGCTAGCATATGGGGCATGTGTGGAGTAATGGGATAGTCGATGCCTTGCGTTCGAAGGGTTGCAGGTTCGATTCAGACCTGAGTCACCGTGTCAAGACCTTGAGCAAGTCCTTCACCGACAGTTGCTCATGGCGCTTCGGCGTGACAATTCCGACACTCTTTCGGGCTGTAGTCGGGACCGCCTCTGAGTAGTAGTGGACTTGAAGGGGCGGTATAGAAATGCATAAATAAATAAAAAAATAGCTACTTGCATTCATTCAATAAGGACACTTATGCAGTGCCTCTTGTACTCAGAGGTACAGGGTGTATGCTGTTTGTTGATGCATTTTATCTCTCATGTTTTGAGACCTAAGTTTCCTCATTTACATTTTATCTCATTCACAGCTGAGCACGCTGCTCCAAGTGAGCACAAGACTCGCTTAAGCAAAGGGTATTCAGAGCATGCTGCAGAAATGTTATTTACCTACATACATACAGACATGCGTAGTTGTATACATGTAGGCCAACAGACTTACATCTATAAAAGATATTAGCTTACATACATATACAATTTTACATACATGCAAACATAATTATTATTCATGCATATTATGTCTCTTAATGATGATGATGTTATTGTTTACAACCCTGCAGGTCCTTCACAAAATGTAAATATGATTAACTTTGTTAGAACCGGATGGACATAAAAGCCTTAGACTATAAACATTGAAGTGAATTTTGAGACACTCTTCTAGGAAATTATGATAAGGGAATCGCTTGTTCACAGGCACATCAAAGTCTATACCCGTAGTTTGCTGCCACACATACTATTAACTATTAATGACAATATAAAAATAATTATAATAATAGCATTAGTGTTGTGTTCAACTGTTGAGAGGTTTAAAAGCTAAATAACTGAGCATGCATACAAGAATGATTATAGCAGTCTTAAGTCAGTTCAAATCAGGTTATAATTGACAGTCATTTGTGTGCATTTTCGGACCGACTTTCAGCAGCGCAATATCTAATAGCAGTCTTAGCCATCGTGATAAGTCCTTGGGCTGTAAGCATACCAAATGCTATTTTGAGACCAATGCATCAGAGTGTATTCTTAAACCATGGGGAGGGGTGGTGAAAGGCGGCAGCGTGAAAGATCCAGGTTACAGCCACTCAGGCGTGATGCTCGTTTTCCTTCTGACAGATGGTCTCCATGAATCTCTGTCTTTTTACCTAATAGTACTTGTTACACATCGCTGCTGTTGTAAAGATTTCACCTTCATATGATTTGAAGCAATTTCAAGGTTTCTGGCCTCTTGTATGAGCTGCTTTGTATAATTTGCTGTGCTGAGGTGGTTTTCATTATTTATTGGCTATTCTCTGACGAATCTAAGTGTGCCGAATGTTGAGTAAATTTTGATTTTGAATGGCTTTATTGTGCAAAACTAGATCATGGCCTTAGCTTACCAGTTTAGACTAGACCTTGCTGGTGCAAATGAGGTCGAACATATTCGTATTGTTTCTCGTTTCATGGTTTTTATTGTTCTAGGCTCCTTCAATTTTCTTTGCTTGTATGCAGAATTTCAGATTAAGTGTTATTACATCTGAGTTGCCTTGTTAGTACATATCTTTTTGAAAGAAGTTGTGCCCAATTTCATTGATTGAATTAGTACAATTTAGTTTTTCCTAAAGCACTGATTATTTATAACGACATGTATTAGTCACTTCCTCATTTCTGACGTCGCCTTCTTAATCTGTTAAAGGTATCAGAGCATTCGAAGAACGATGTGCGAGACAGGAAGAGAAGTGATTGAAGAGATAAACAACGCTAATGGTAGGTAGCAGCTGTGTTAGAAGGATTGTCACTTACCAATTGCTGTGCTTTTGCTTTCAGGAACAAGATAAGGACTTCCTAGTACCTCGTTTACGTATGCCAAGAATCGCTAGTGCAATGCCAAAACTTTCTTATCTCTTTCTGATGCCCCCAGCCAACCAATCCCTGACTAATAATATGTGTAGGGTGTGACAGTACCAAATGGTACTATACTGTTTTATGTTTATTCAGGTAAGTTCTTAGTGAATGCTGAACAACAACATATTGTTTTATTATTAATTAGGTTAGGTAGACTATTAGTTGAATATTTGCTCTTTCTATCAGCATCTTCAGATGTTTTGGTTCTGAGGATAATCTAAGTAGTAGAGTTGCTGAGTTGCTTGGACGCATAAAGTTGATGCAGGCAAGGACGGAGTAATATATCGTTGCGTGTGGCATTGGGTGTGGGATTGCAGAAATCCAGAGGGAAATCAAGCAGATGTTCAGGGACTTACATGTTAGCCGATGTGAATAACGTGTAGTGGTGTTTAAGATACACGTAGGGATTAGGATTAGACATACAGAAACAGTGAGAGAAAGAGCCATAGACAAAGATATTAACAAAAGCAGTGAACTGAGTTGAATGGAGAATCCAAGAAAAGTCAAAACCCTAAAGCTAATCAAAGAAATGCAGATGTAATGAATCCAAACCAGTTAGATGTGTCTTTAAAATGCATTATATGAGTTTGTACTTGATTATTATTCTGTCGACAATCTTCTCACAGAATGGTCTGTCAGTTTTCATGTAGACGACTTGATTTTCTGAACACTTGGTCCTATAAAGGCTATTGATTTATGTATCTGAAATATGTTGAACTTGAATACTTTTCTGTGGATTTCACAGAGTACGAGTTAGAGTCATTGTTTGATAGAAAGTGTTTGTTGAGTGTTGGATGAGGTCAGTGTGAGTCTGTCTTTTAGACTCATCCACATCTTTGGAAGAGACTCCTCCGGCTGCAAATGTCTCCACATCTTCACAGGATGTGTCAATGACAAATAGTTCTCCTGCCACTCCTGTTCAGCCGTCACGATCCATCCTAAGTATGCCGCCCATTAAGTTCCTCACACGTCCAGATCTCTTCACGCTGATTCAAAACAATGAGGTTACTAATATATATATATTAAAAGTGATTTTATTTAGCACAGAGGACAGTAATAAATAGTTTTCCTGCATAACTAAAGCACATTTGATGCTATAAATGACTTGATGCCTAAATGGATTAGTATGGCTGCATTTTTCCAGGTAGTGTCTTTACAGCCTTATCTTCAAGGTTGCTTGCTGTTCTACTAGAGATAACAACCAGAGTAGTGAAGGCATTCGGTTATGTAGCCTGTTTTACTAGATTACAGAAAATTATAGAATTGCATTTGTATTATACAATTATCAATTGATTGCTTTCTTGATTCTTGAACAGCATGCTCTTGCTGACTACAACAGGAATTCTACTCTCAAGCACATGATCAACAAGATCAGGCGTGATGCCTTGGTTTTTGAAAGGTCAGATATCTAGTGGCACAGAATTTATTATTCATGAACCCTGTTAATAATCTAAGAAAATGTAGAAGGATTGAAAGAAACATAAATTTAGGGGAAATTAGGGTTTGGCCGAAACTCGATCTGGAAACTTTTTTTCACTTTTGTTCTAGACCTGTGTGTCCATGGGGCCCACATGATCACATATCATTTTAAGTGGCCATCCAGAGCTAGCTAGATTTTTTTCAATTTACATAAAATGTTGTATAAGACAGTCTGTGGCCTAATTGCATAGCTAAGTTGTCAAAGTGTGTGCTATCAACTTGACAATTTGAGCACGAAGCGCAGTTCCCACGATGCATTAAGCGTTTCTGAAACTTGGTTGCATTTGTCTTTTGTCTTGCAGATACCAGCACAATCGTGACCTGGTTGCTTTCATTAACATCTTTGCTGATGCAAGCAAAGAGCTTCCGAGAGGATGGGATCTCAAGTACGACAGATCTTCCAAGGTATCTGATCTGAACAATGTTAATCCTTTAATAACAAGTGAAGTTCTTTTAACAATTGCTTTAGTAAAACTTGTCATTAAAAAGCAATGGTCAACATCAACGTGGATAAAGATACTGTTGATTAGTGAGCATCTTTTGTTTTCTTCAACTAGTCTACTAAGATTTTGGGCAATGAATCATTTTTTAAGTAAGGTAATGCTACTTTTTGATATTGTTATAGATTTTTTCATGTTTTATTGCTTTGCATTACAGCCATTTTTTATTGATCACACATCGAAACGCACAACATTTATTGATCCACGACTTCCAACGGAGGCTCCAGTCTTGCACGCCAGCGTTCTCAACTATTCCTCCAACTCGTCTTCCGCATCTGTGCCTCCTCGACCTCGTCACTCGAGTGTTAACGAAAGTGAAGTTGGCAGTCGAGATATGTCGTCACGGCAACTGCCGAGTGAACCCATTCCAATAGGTGAGGAGACTGAGTGTGAATGTGGAAACAGACTAAAGGACAACTGGATAATAGGACAAAAGGACATTTAGAAAGACATACAAAGCAGCATCTCATACATGTTTTGCTGGTGCTAGAACAATGCTTGACTATTCATAACACATATCCAACAAGTTTGTTGGATGTACGTTAGTATTCAGCATATGCTCATACTCATTGCGAAAGGAAGAATATCCTATTTACTTCAGTAGCGAATATTATTCTACGTCTTATCTCTATGTTTTATGTTTTCTTTTCTTGCACGGTGTGTGATTGATGGCAGAACGGATTTATGATACGAATCTTTAGTGATGGGTCCATTGATTTAGCACCTGTGAATAAGCGATCTCCCTGACATGACTTTGTGGGTGCTGAGAAATTTCACGTTACATAACATTGCTCAATCCATCATCCGAAATCAGCCAAGTTTGCCAGCTTTTAAGGTTTCCATTCCTTTTGCCTTAGTGATTCAACCGATCAGCCTTTCATTACGTTCATTCAACAATTATTGTGAGCAGCAGTTGATGAAAAGGCACAGAATAAATTTGCATTTAAATAGCTGCACTTTATATAGAATAACACTTCTTATGTTGTTTTTTGTGGTTGCAATAAATAATGATTTGATTTGATGCTTTGTTTTATCTTATTGAGAACTGAATATCTTTTACATTTCAAGCGTACAACGACAAAGTGGTGGCATTTTTTCGTCAGCCAAATATCGCAGAGATACTCAAAGAGAAACATCGTTCGTTTGCCTCAAACATTCCTCTTAAAAACAAGGTTCATCTCATTCGATCTGAGGGTGGAGGAGTGGAGGCTCTGGAAAAATTTTCAAATGATGTTGAACTGATTCTGCTTTTAAGGTAAGACAGATGCTGATACAACTGCAGGTTATTTGAGACATGATGCGCCCGAAATTATCACCACATTATAAATTATAGTCAATTTCAGTAATCAATCAATCAATCGAAACTTATGTAGTACCTCTTCAAGGTCCCTACTCAGAAGTGCTCAGTGCTGTCTCCTCCTTACTATACATTTTGCGTTGTCTTGTATTTGTTCTTATGAGCAGGACTTTTATCTACTCAGGTTGATTTCTGCAGACTTCTCTAAGATTTATATTCTAGGCATGTGATGGCTTGAGACATCCTAACATTTCCATCATATTCCATTGATGTGTTCATCAGAGTCTTCAGCTAAGTGAACAAGCATATGGAGAGGGAGAAGGGAGGGAGGGTCAGAAGTGAGATACAGTTCCAATATCTTTGAAGTTTATACCAATGCTGTCTTACTTTTCTTGCTTTCCTTCAGTCCACCGAAGAACAAACAAATATTGATGTAGATCTATGACTTTACTCTCTGAATATCATTCAAATCCAAGTGATCTGTCTTTCTGGTGGTAATTTCACCATATATATGGAGTTAAGAAGATCTTGATGAATTGATTTGTTTAGCCTTTTGCATTCTGATCAGTTTTTCAGATGCTTGAGCCTGTTTAGTTTTTTTTAGCATGTTTATTAGACTGACAATTTGCATTATTGGTTTGTTTCAGTCTTTTTGAAAACGAAATCATGTCATTTATTCCGCATATGCCTTCTTCGATCGGTGGTCAAGGGATGTCACCACGTGGATCACCCCAAGGCTCACCACAGGCATCCCCTGGTTAGTCATTGACTTATTTCATTGGAATTAAAATCTCGTTTCTGATTCAATTTAGTCTTTTTGTATTGTCAGTGGTGACCACAGAAGTGAGAGCATATATTGAACTGATGTATTCAACAAATCTTGTAGTCTGCTGTTCAAATCAAGTCTGTGTCCCCTTGAAGTGTTGATCTTAAATTTATAAAAGAAGTTGGTCTATTTAACTAATGAGAACGTAACTGGGAAGAGTTGACATTGCCAAAAATATGTGGTCAATTTATTTATGCTATTTACAACTGTATTGATGATGGCTCTGCTGAATTTGTATTTTTATGTATTTTAATGTTGACAACACTGGATTTGTTGCAGGTCTTCAGCGTGCAAATATTCGGGTTCCTGCTCCTTATAAACTAGACTTCCAAACTAAACTTCGAGAATTTCATCGAAAACTGGAATCAAAGGGCTATGGCCAGGGCCCAACAAAGATCAAGTATGACTTTATTTTTTAATGACCTCTTAAGGATAATGATAATATTAACAATAATCATAAGACAATTTATATAGCACCATAACTCAGCTAAACCTAGTTGAAGACTGAGGAACTTGTATTAATTTATTAAAGTCTTATTGCAGTTCTGCATAAACTATTTGATTCATTACTAAGAGCAGGTTTACCATCAGCTATAGTGTCTGTTTTAGAAAACTGGTATAGCAAATTTTTGGTCAAAGTTCGCTGGGGAAACCATTATTCATACTGTTTTTCGGTAGCAGCTGGTGTTAGACAGGGGAGTGTTCTATCACCCTCCTTGTTTAACATATTTGTTAACTTTTTTGTTATAAGACTACGCCAACTTGATTCGTTCCATTGACTCGTTCTGTGATCTTAACTGGCAGTAATACTGTTTCTGCCTGCCATCTTAAAACTTAGGTTGCCACATCAACTCACTATTTATTGGTTGTCTGCTCTATGCGGATGACATGCTGTTATTGAATCCCTCTCTTATTGGGTTACAGAATATGCTTGAC
>JAQFXW010004523.1:0-11004 GCA_034693945.1 Dendrobaena attemsi
CTAAAGAACCCAGAGTCCATGCTACACAGTGCTAAACTTCTGTCATCCAACTCAATTTTGTAATTTACTTAATTTTGTTATTTCATTAATACTGTTTTACTTATCTGGAATCGACAAATAAATGGCCTTTTCTATCCAGAATCGGCAAAGCTGCAAAATAATTTGTGCCCCAATCCCAAATATCTTTGCCCCTTACAATCTCTTCCTTACTAAAGCTCATGTTGAACCCAATGGCTATTAGGTAAATTAGGTCCTCTAATCATGGCCTTTATTAAACACACTTAGGTAAATTAGATCCTCACTCACATCCCACAGTCTTTAATAAACACATTCATTTAATTAGGTCCCAAAATCTTGTTCCACAGGCCACAATATTTAGTAATCCCTTTAGTTAAATTAAGTCTCTCAATTATCATACTTAGGCAAATTAGATCCTTCTCATATTCCGGAGTCTTTAATTATTATACTCAATTTAATGAGGTCCCCAAATCCTGTCTCACTGGCTTTAATAAACCATTTAGGTTTATTATGTTCCTCTGAGTCCCACAGCCCCAATATGTGTGATGAAATAGGTGTATTTAATGATTTTAATCCCAACCGTCTACCCAATTGTAAGTTAACTTTTCAGTTAGTTTGTTTGAAGGACATCGTTTTCGAAGACTAACGCTGCTGTATAACAGAAGTTCATCTGGCCAATGAGGACATTCTTGGCTAGCCACTGAGTTCACGAGTTGTTTATTAGAGGCTAGTGATGCCGTTGAGCAAGGACTTTATTGCAAACTGGGAAACTGCATGTTGAAGCTAGACTACACAGTTCATACTTGAACATGTTTGACCCATGTTGTGTCGCGGTTTTTAATTTCTGCTTTCTAGTTACTTTTTAGGAGCACCATATGGTTGAGCAAATTTAAAATTTACAGTGTCCTTGTTATCTGTTCATTGTTCAATCGAGGTATCTGTGGAGTGCCTGGTAATTCAATCATTATTGTATATTTCAGGAACTGCTTAATCAAGGGAAGATTTTGACCTTATAGTTTTGCATTGTGAAACTTTAAGCAGTTCAGCGCATGTGCATAGTATTACGATGGATCTTGTCCTCTCATGTATTGTGGTTTTGTTTAATCTTTATAGTTTATATTGTTAGCTTCGTTAGTCTAGGGATAGTGCATGAAAAACAGTTTAAATTAAGTTTTTTATACTACTAGCATTATATACAGCGAAAACGTAGAATAAGATAAATACAACCATCCTTGAAGTCACAGCAAACAAGAAGCAATGTCGGCGACGAACGATTGCACGTCACTATTTCAGCTTAACACACAAAGGCTAGGTCGCGAAAGACACAAGCAGAAAACCTGTCAGAATAGGCGGGACATTCTAAACTTCCACACACCTGCCCAGACAGATGGTCACTCCCATACTTCACCATACCATTGTCGCCCTTAATACGTCCAAAAATTAGGTTTGTCTGGACGCGAGGGACGTAATAATACGTCCCTCAGAGTTCGATATAGACAGGCTAGAGACTCAACTGGACAAGCAATGTTATAATTGATCTAAGACTCTCAATTGTCTCTGACAGCGTCGAAGTGTGTGTCGAATTAGCATTTGAGTTGATTCGTCGTACATTCATAGTCGACGCCGTAGTCTTAGACGAGCGCTAGACTGGGCCTCGGAGAACAGCAGAGCCGTCGTTGTCACTTTCTCCCCGTCGAGTGGTCAGTAAGATTGCCTCGCGGTTGACCAATAAAGGTTCTAGCGGCCTATGTGTTAATCAAGACTCTCCTGCCTCGACACTACCTGTGATTCCATCTGGCGACCCCAACATATGCCCCCCCACCCCAAAACGAGGCGGCCCACAGGTAGCCGAAGAATTAACACAATGCCACATCCCCCATGCAACATCAAAACCCGACATAACAATGCAACATCAACAATACGAGCTATGCACATTCCTCAATGAGACGTCCACATATCTCAACGAGCGACTCCAATAAGTCCTCAACGAACGAACTTCTACTTACATGTATACCTCAACGAACGAACCTCTGCCAGCATTTTACTTGAGGATACAATACCCCTAATTAGTAGTTACCCTAACCAACCACTGACACATCATCGCTTCGCACATACAACAGAAAATATGTCACCAATACATGCCTAATAAAGTACAAATAGTTTCACCACAACCAAATGTTCTCGTCAACATTGTCCTCAACATTCCGTCATTCAAACAAACCAAAATTATCCACTGATCCGCACCAAAAGCACAAATTATCCAGCCAAAATATCACAAAATTGTCTCCAAGCCCATAATCCTCTAAGTTATTTCTCTTATGTAAGCTTATATCATCCTAGGCCAATATCCAGAAACCATTTGCAAACATAACCCTACGCCATTGTTATTCCACACCCGTTGTCCAAAAAAGCTGTCCTCAATGCACCTGCGACTAGTGATCCCGTTAGCGCCTGATTTCACGAAACCTTGGACGCATCCCATCGCAAAATTTGGAGTCCCAAGCAAATAGACAGTAGTCATGGACTCCATGCCTATCTATTTTTGCAGCCTCAAATGCTTTTAGGGCCATATACAGTAGCATCTGTAAAAATGTCAAATTTCTTATAATACCGAAACAAAACAGACTGACCCAAGATGGCATTTTTAGCACCCATGGATTAACACATAATATACAACAAGAATCACCTGTTTTCAAGAATTTTCACAGTTTGCTAAAAGGCTTGACTTAGTTTCGTCTTCCCCTATCTCGGCCTACTCGCGTATTGCGGCCCCATCCCTCGCAGCCACCATGTCTTCCACTTCCACAATTGCACATGTACCTAAAAGCCTCAAAACATCTGTAGGGCAGTGTAGGCATATCCCATCTTAGGCCTACACCACGAATTCTACCACCCGCCATATCCCTCTCATATTGTGCCCTGCCTGCCCTTCATAAATAATGAAAACCTCTCCGACGATGTCCATGCCCTTGACTTTTGTCCAGCTGTAGTACGGCTTGTCCGCTCGGTTGACTCTCCTCGTCGGCGCTGTTCGCTCCTTCGTTCAAGTGATGCTGTTGATCGTCCTTGGCCTTGCAGCTTCAGAGCCTTTCGCCGACAACATCGGATAGTCAAGCGCCGCCTTCGGTGACGCAGCTGACGCTGGGTCGATAGGCTTCACCATCGACAGTACTGCACTATTGCGCGCCTCCTTCGGTAGTGCTGAGTCGGTAGGCGTCCCCATAGAAAGTATGGTGTCATTGCGCACCTCCGGTAGCGCTGAGTCTGTAAGCGTAACTGTTGGAAATATTCTGTCGTTGCGCATCTCATTTGGTAGAGCTGGGTCGATTGGCGTCACCGTCTAACCTCCTGCATTGTTGGTTGCCGACCAGGCTGCGTCGCTGGTATCCCCTCTCCTCCACGTGTTGTCAGTGAGCATCGTCGTTTCGTTTATTCGGCCAGGCTCCCATGTGTTGCATATTGTCAAAGTGTTGTCCCATCGCAGGACAACCGGTCGTTGTATTTCTCGCCCAAGCGACCCACATGCAAACTTGTAGACAAAATAGACTTCATTTCAGCTTTACCCTTCTTCTTTCCACAAATAAGTGCCACGTCAACCGACACGTCAATGTCCACATAGAGGAAAACAAGATTACAGTAATGAAAATGTTCTATAACAGCCACACTTCTCTACGCAGACTGACTACATCAACAACAGTTCAACACTAATTGTACTCTTGCATGATGACTGCAGCGTATATATATGTATATATTATATATATCCCTGCTGTCCAAGTCACAAGAAGATACGAATCTCATGACTTGTATTTGATAATTTATGTAGATTTTTCTCATGCCTTGTGTCCATAAAGCTATGCCTTTTGTCTAGAAAGCTATTAGGTTCTCCGGTCATGTCCCACAGTCTTTCATGAACACACTCAGGTTAATTAAGCCCTTCAATATATAGCACCACATTCCTTGTTGGTTTTGCATCACAGATAAGGATGCTACTGATACCAAACTCAGTATTGCTTGATGATTGGTTGATTGATTATGATTAGTCTCTTATTTGCTGTATTGGTTAATCTGAAATCATTATTTCTTTGGTTGGGACACTCAATTTATGTTGAGTTATCGGGCTTGTAAAACATTTTGTGAGTTGGATCAGCTGAGAGCCTGAGAAACATATAGGAAATTAAAATGTAAAAAAATTACAGATCTACTTTAGCATGCCCACATAAAAGTTTATCATTCAAATTACTTTGCAATGTATACATTATAAGTTGCAGTGAACATCAGCAAATTGTTATTGTTGCAAATTAAGAATAAAATTCCAATTGCTGCTCAGTTTGTTTTGGATTACCTGGGATATGTTAAACTATTAAATCATATATAAATATATAATGTTATGTGAGTCGCGGTTGTCATGTTTTATGATTTGGTTGTTGTTTTCCTCTGCTGTGGTTGTCTGCTGAGTGTTTTTGCAGAACGTGGCACTAGGAGCAACGTGGCGCCATCTGCAAGTCGTTGGCACACTCTGACTCCTATTGCTATAAGCTTGCACTACATTGCATCTGTTTTTAGCGCCATCCGAAAGCGTTTTCCCAAGATCATGAAGCTGGTGAGTAAATTTTCACAGTTTTCTTAAATGTCTTATTTACAGGAGACATTATTTGTATGAAATATTTTTGTCTTTCTTAATCTAAGTATACTTGTCGGATCCAACTAATTTTAGAGGATAGCTATTGTTGTGAATTAGACATTGATATATAGGTCTGCTACTTGGTATTTGATATCTACATATTTAAAGTAAACGAGAAAAGCGGCAATTTTGACATAAACATGATATTTTTTTATTCCTATTGTATGAATTATAGTCAATGCATTGCAACTGTGAATCGGGCACAGAAGCTAGAATTGCAGCAATTACAAATGTGACATCTATATGTTATTTGGGTTTTCTTTTCTTGATATCAAAGGATGGAAACGTACTACCACCACCAATTACATTTGACGTTGAAGCCTCGACCACTCTGCCATCTCCAAAGGTAAGTTGTTTCATGTAAATGTAATGTAAATACAACAATTTCTATAGCACTGTCCATATCAAGCTAATTCTGTACATCATTATCACGCTAGACATAATTTATGCAACGGAACTTTAGACTTTTGTGTACGGTACAGAGTTGTTGTGAAGTTTCTTTCAGCACCACAAACACACCTATTCTGCTAATGATGAGAGGAATTAGTTTTCTATTCATGTTAGTACATTATTTAACCTTTTGTTGAATTGCAACATTTTCTTTTATTCATAAACTGTTACCTGTAATTGAAAGCTTGGTCATTTGCTATTCAATTGCAAGTGATATGGTTATGAACTCCAAAGAAACATAATTATTGTATGTTAATTGAACCATCCACACGATACTATCGTTGGCGTTTCATATCACCAGGTACGACAACGTAACATTTCTTTATTTGTAATATGTACTGAATGTATTATAATGGAATGCTGTTGTGTTCAGAAGTCTTGTCACTCAAGTCTGAAATAATTTTTCTGTTACTTTGAGGATGAGATGTGGATGTTAAGTTATGGTAGCTTGGCCAGTATATATAGTCTGCATTGTGAATGAACGGTAACAGTAAAGTGTTTATAATTTTTGCAGGGCAGCTTCTTTGCTAACGAGCACGTTCAGGGAATAATTGCACGGTTTGCAGAGCAGTAAGTGCACGATTTTAAACATCTAATCCACATTATGTTAATAGTTTGCCAGTTGTATCTGTGAGTTTTTAAATTGTAAGGTCACACTTACATAGCTCCACATCTTAGCTAGTATATGACTATATGTGTATGAGGATATTTAATAATTGTCTAAAACAAAGGAATGCTTAATGTTCTCTAGAGGCACGCATTCAAATGTCTTTGTGTCTTCGAGAAGTTATGAAATTCCATCATGTGAACGGTATTCTATATGGTTGTGAAACTGGTTAACTGGTTCAGTATACAGTTTTGATAGGTGTGGCTCTGTAGAGTATCTTAAAATGGGCCTTGATAATACTGTCTGATTAATTAGAACATAAGGGTAAGCAATAAAATGTAAAAGAATTGCAACCCAATTTTTACTAGTAAAGAATTTCATGTTCATTTAATGCTTTCTTTTGTGTTCTGTTGCAGGTATTTTGCATTGTATGACAGCGACAACAGGCAGCCATTAATAGATGCCTATCATGAACAGGTATTACAGATGTTTAGCATTAGCATTAGCCCTTAATTTGGGGAATACCCGATGGGTTGACAGCCAGTCTGGACTCTGCAATGCCTGCATAGATAATTTGTTAATGACTAAATTTTTTAAGATGCCATTTGATTTATTGCTAACCTCATTCTTTTCATTTGAACAACAGACTGATTCAGTTTATGTTAATAATAAGTCGAGTCAAAGTTTGAACCTCTGCTGTTTTCTCTCTCATTATTTTATGTGCTACAATGTAGTAAGGTATTCCTTGAAATTGGGAATAAAGCCTGGTTGACCCTCACATGTAGGACAAACATATCTCGATTCTTTTTTCTCACTGACTTTATAACAATTCAGTGACAATGATGTCAGAGTAGTTGCTGGCATATGTATTGTGTTGATATAGAAAGTTCAGCACTAGGGTCTACATCAGCAGTTTCAGTTTGTGTGTATGTCTGCTGCATGTGCTACTGCTTGTGTTGTAATGACTGTCCAAATTCAGAGTTATTGAATTTGGAATTAAGAGACAAGAGACAGCAAGGATTGGTAGCAAAACTACTAAATGAAGCCTATGCTGCTGTTCAGTTGTAATCCCATGTGATGAACTTGGATCGGCTACCACATGACTAGTCAGCTTCTGTTTCTACCAGCAAAGGGGTTATTAATGCTGCCTGAACATTCAACAGATTTTCAGATTTAATTTCAATACAGAATATTTCCAAACCTGTCATGTGTGAACTGTTCTCAAAGTAAAAGCGACTGTGTACTTCTTTGAATTGATGTTGCTCGTTAAGAAATCTCTAATTTTTGTGTTTGTATAGGCAGTGTTTTCCGTCTCGAATTACTCATGGAGTGGAAGTGGAAAGTAAGTAGTAATGTATTTCATGGTAGTCAAAGTATTGTTCCTGAAAATGCTTACAGTATCAGTGTGCATACACGTAGACATCATGGCCGGCGTGCATATAATAATGCAGTATTTAGGCTGGTGCAGGCTCTAGTCTCTGACTTGTTACGCTCTGACTTTGCAGGCGTCTAAATCGGCGTGCATGAAGCCCGGTTGAGACATAGACTACTTAGTCTTGGCCTAAGACGGCTGAGTTTTTCCGATATCGACGTGGTTAGACAATTTGTACGGGCGCAAAAGCTATTAATAGACTCGCAGCCTTGTTACCATGCGCACCGCGATATAATAATTAGCAAGGCTGGCGCAGACAACGCGGAAAAGTTTTCCGCGGCGTGGGTTGAAAACAAACTGTTGTCATTTTTTTTCTTCACACATTAACAGAAAATTTCCACATATAAAATGAAAAGAATAATTAAGTTCATTGTTTGACAGTCAGCAGAGTGACTAAGTTGCCTCCAAAACATTGTCTCACATGTCAAACTTGTCGAATTGAGCGTGTTCCAATGGCCGCCATGTTCTTTATCGCTGCTTGCGCAGGTCTTAGTGATGGCACGCCTGCCTTTTTGAGCAGGCGTACATTTAGGCTCAGCCTAAGACTTTGCGACCGGTCTGCACAGTCCTATGCACGCCGACATAACTCGTTAGGCCGGCGCAGAGTCGAATTGGACTTAGACATGGGTGTACAACCCGCCTACTCCTATATGCACTCCGGCCCCGTTTGGTATTCAAAGCCGTTGTCGATTCCTTAATATTAATTCATATTACTTATTGATACACTCATCTTGTCACCTTGTGCTGTGAGTTCTTTTAACTCTAGCGACCATCATGATGAAGCTTCTCCATTTCATTCTTTCTGATGTTAGTTCTGCCAAATTAATTCCAGTTGCTTCGTGTATCTCCATCCATTTTTTCTTTGGTCACTCCTTCCCTTTCCACATGAAAGGGAAGGAGTGACCTTTTCCTCATATGAGCCAACATCATTTTCTTTTCTAATCCGTCTGATCTCATAACATGTCCAAAGAACCTCAGCTTTGTTCTTAGCACTATTTGTTGTAGCGTCTCATTCTTCTCGATTCCAATCATTCTTCTCGATTCCAATCGCCATTCGTACCCATTCATTAGTTCTTTTCTCTGTCCATGATATTCTCAGCATCTTCCTCCATATTCACATTTCACATGCATTGATCTTTTTCCAATTTTCTTAGTCATTGTCCATGTCTCACTGCCATAAATTACTGTTGGTATGATCAAGGCCCTCACCAATCTTTATTCGTGTCTATGCTCACCTGTTTGTCCTTCAATATTTTTTTTCAAACCATTCATTGATACACTGGAATCAATTAATCCATTTCATTTTAATTATTATCAATTTGTACGATCATGGTTTATTGAAAAGTTTCATTGATAGAATCTATTAAATGGAAACTACTATAAAGCTATTTTGTTTTAAATGTGTTGCTAGAATATGCTGAACTTGTGGTGTATTTGTTCATTATAGGCAGGCACCGATGTCAGACTATAATATGAAATGTCGAAATTTGGCACGCACAAAAGAAAGTGGTATGCAACATATTCAACATTCTAAATGTCCTTGTATGTTACTATGTTTGTAGCTTGAGAACTACGAATTGTTAGTGAATTGTACTCAAAATTCAAGAAGATTTCAAGTATAACTTTATGATAACCAGGTTAAAGTTGTTAGTGGATGCTGACTTTTGTCAATTGTATGAAAATTTAAAGAATTATAAATTATTATATAAATTATAATTATTATATAAATTATTATATTATTAGGTAGCTTATAAGCCCCCGAGGGATCCTAAATACCTCGGGGCATAAAAATTATAAAGCTCATTAATTTCATAATTACTTTTCATATTTAAGTTTACCGTCGTAGCAGTGGTTGTTCTACGTGGTATGTTCTTCCTCTGCGGCCTCATAGGCACCTCTCCCGGCCAGGGACGACCGTAACTTCATTTCCAGATCTTTATGTAAGCACATGTACTGAGTTTTTGTGTTGTGACAGTTCAACGTCAGCACCGTTTGAAGATGGGTCGTAGCAGCGTGATTTCTCTGTTGTCTGAGTTGCCGGCTACACAACATGATCCAACATCGTTCACAGTTGATGTCGGTTTCACTTCCGTAAGTGGACCAAACGCTTTCCTTGATCTTCATTGACCAACCATGTATTTTAAATGTATTGCAGTAGAGCACACTTAAAAATGACTATTTCATTTACCAGCCGTGTATTTATAAATGTCTTTCTGTAAAGTTTAGAAATTACTATTTCAGGTTTAGTTAGTAGAGACAGTCTCAGCAATGTATAGTTGAATAGCAACATGAGTTTTCAAGAAAATATAGTGAATAACGATATGAAATAGAACCACTAGATTTGCTTTCTGACATTTGGGAACCAAAATTAATCGTAGATCATTGATTTAAAGCACCTGAAACTGGATTGTGTTAAGTATATGTCTAGTTTTAAAATAGAGTGATTAATTAGTTGCCTAGTTTTCTGTGGTTGGTCCTTCAACTATCAGCAGAATTCAAGGATGACAACTTTGACAAGTAATAGTATTGAAGCTCCAAACGTTTAATATTATTCTTTGTGCCTGCTTCTGTAGGCGACTATGCTATCATTTACAGTAAATGGACTTTTCAAAGAGGGTAAGTCAGCTGAATATGTGATTTAGAACTTTCTTTGATATCTTGTATCAAATTCCTGGAAAAATAAGATTCACATAAACTTTCTTTATTGAGAATAGGTGCATGCATGCATGATTTGGTAACTTATGTTGTAAACGTTATATTTTAATATGCTGTCTCAAGGTATTTTCTTTTAACATACTGGAATACATCGGTACAGTATATCAAGTACTGCTTTATTGCATGGGTGCTTTACAAGAAGGTTTCATATTAAAGTTGAAAAAGTTTACGGAGAAAAACTCTCAGCTGAACAACTGATCGACATCAATCTTGTACCGATAATATTGAAGTGTGTACAGAGTTGGTGTTGCATAGCTGCACACAGGTCATCATTTAGCTTGAGATTTAATTACTACCAGGTACAAATCATTTTGTTGTCAAATAGTTGCCTTTTTTGGTTTGTCCAAAAAAATTATGTATTTTTTTCAGTCTCAAACAAAACAGACAGAAACGTAATTCGCCAGTTTAGTCGTAATTTTGTGGCAGTACCAAATGGTCCTGGGTAAGTTTGAGTCTTTATGTGATTCAATCATCTTTCTAGTTGGTTTTCATGTCGTTAATGAGATATCATATTTGTTAACCTAGATAAATACTCAGGATGTTGTTTTCATAATATATAATTATCATTGATGCTGGTAATTCAATCTAATTGTGTTTTAAGAATCGGTGTTTTTTATATTAGGCTGTATGCATTATTCCTATAGGTTTAAACCCTGAGGTTCCCAATTGTCAGTTGACTTTCGGACAACCAGACCGACCATCGGTCATATCACACGCTAACAGCAAGCAGATGCTCATTGGCCAAGGTCCGGACAATCAGAGGTATCTCCTTGCTGCTGGCGTGGAGCATGAACCCATGCCAGCTGCCCGTATAAGAGCCTTTTAGCTGTATAGGGGCGCACTTCACCCCCATTCCATTTATAAGCAGAATTTGAACAGTGCCACGTGTGTATTTACGTCTGAAACCCGATGTGCTGCCTATTTATTTATTTATTTATTTATCACACATTTCTATACCGCCCCTTCAAGTCCCCTACTACTCAGAAGCGGTCCCAACTACAGCCCGCAGGTGTGTCGGAGTTTCACACGCCGAAGCGCAACGAGCAATTGTGAGTGAAGAACTTGCTCAAGGTCCTTACGCGGCGGGTGGGATTCGAACCT
>JAQFXW010004524.1:0-11003 GCA_034693945.1 Dendrobaena attemsi
AATAAGTTGTCCCAAATTGTTTGCCCTGGGCACCATACGGTCATGCAGTCTCGGCCACGGGGAGTAGCAAAGAGACCTTTAGGAGGGGAAGAAATTGATTCAGCATATGGCCAGGATTCGTGAGCAGTTTTGTCCAATAGGTTTGCTTCACTTAGACGAAAATGAGGACAGATCTAGTTGAGATGTGATTCTGGCAGAAAACAGGAATTGGATCGGGATTAAAACGAATTCTGTTCTCCTGTCACAATCGAATACAGTAAAAACAGCATTGCTGTTAGATATTGCACGAAATAAGCCATTCACTTCTGCGTAAATGCATGGGCTGCAAGCCTACATCCAATGCATGACGTTGCCATATCTTAATATTATATGGATTTGCTAAATAGCCTATAGGCTGTTTCTGTTCAGTCTGCCGGCAGAACGCGTGTCAGTCTTTTAAGCTGAATGCTGACATCTGCACAAAAACAGGAAGTATGATGGACATCGCAGATTTTAGGCAGACGATTAGGCTTATCTTAAGTTCCACCGGGCCCAGCGAATTTCGAGGCTGGACTCTGAAACATAAAGATGCGGCGTCCATGGACGCCAATTAGTTGTGAACTTGTGAATGGACGCCATACTATTAGCCTACTTATTCATTTAAAAGGCCGCTAACGCGCTAAAATCGTGTCATGGGCACTATAAATAACTATTGGCCTATAGTCAAGGTCTTGGTGATCTAGGCCTATGGTCTTGGTCTAATGCTGCATTCCAATTTCCAGTTCTTAGAGGAGATGCTGCATTCCAATTTCTAGTTATTAGAGGAGAAGCCGTCATTTTCTCCCATAAACAATATTAAAATACGGCTTTGAGCAATAATAAAGCGAATTATTCGTAAGAACCGTCGACCATTATGGAGCCTACACTCCCCTACAGTGTAGGCCTAGCAACTATAAGAAGTCTCACTTCTGTCACGCGTGGAGGTCATGCATATCTGCACATATTTCTTTAATGAACTTAATTTGGAGGCCTATAGAATTGCGAGGCTTCTGGCGACTGTCCACCGTCTACAGCTACGGTGTGTAGCCAGTGGCGGATCCAGAGGGGGGGCCCAGGGGGCCCGGGCCCCCCTTAGACATAACCCTAACCCTAATTCATTCCGTAACCCTAACCCTAATTTCAATTAATATTAATAATAAATTAACGATGCGTCCATGGACTCCAAAATAAATTACCGCGGCGTCCAAATACCGTGTGTCATATGATATTGCATTAAAAAATGGTCAAAAAATTTTTCGCGCTCGCGCGCGAATGTCCTCTTTAAGCTTTTTAAGCAAAACCTAACTTCAATGCTTAGGCTACCCAATTTAACCGTAACGTATTTTTTATCAAGGAATTAAGAAAATGTGTGATTGATGACAAAATAACATTACATTTTTTGGGAAGATGCGTTGCGAAATTTTTGGGCCCCCCCCTTACTGAATTTCTAGATCCGCCGCTGATATCGATGGATATAACATGGGCACATTATAATGCAAATGAATTATTCAGGTCAATGGCTTCATAATGACACATTGAAAAATAGAATGATAGTGTTCAATCTTTAGGCCTACTCATCGCTTCTCATTACATAGCTGTTGTGCTTTCCGTAGAAGTTTATCCGACTCGTTCAAATTGACAAAGTTGCCTGGGTTTCGCAAAGGTTCGTCATCGCCCTATTTCCGGCAACTGTCAAGTAAAACGAAAATCGCATTTGGTGGAAGTTCTTGAAAGTCTTAGGAACAGAATTGTGCTTAACAACGTGAGTTATTTTATGCTGTGGTATTAGCCTATTACCACAGTATATATAATTACATATATAATGTAATTATATATACTGTGCTATTACCAAAGATATTCCACGACTCTAGTATCTTTGCTATTACCAAACGAGTTAACGAGTGAGTCGGAACTCTCGCTAACCGAAGGATACTGATGGTAGCGTCTACCATCTTTCAACCAGTTGTTTACAGAGGCTTCTATCTATACCACACGGGCCCAAGTGAGATCAGTGGAAACAGAGGGAAATTTTGTAATGTGTAATGTTCAGAAATAAAGGGGATTGGTGGAAGGGATTATTGTTGGGGAAGTGGAAGTCATATTTTCAGCCCGGCTGCTGGGGGATAGAAACCTCTGGTTGTTTATACCATGGCAATAGTAACAACGGTAACAATAAGCATGATATCTATTTTATTTATTTATTTATTGTATATTTCTATACCGCCTCTTCAAGCAAAGATAGTAGAGTCGACTCTACTATCTTTGCTTCAAGTCTAGCTGTTACTCATTCAGAGGTGGTCCAACTACAGCTCAGAAGTACTTGCAATGTGTCGGAATTACAACGTCCAATCTCCTCTAGCAGTTATGAATAAAGAACTTGCTCAAGATCCCTACGTATGGGTCTGATTCGAACCCGCGACTCTTCGGATGTCGCTATATAGTGGGTCGAATAAAATTTGATGCCTGGATGTTGCCAAATTTTTCGAAACTATTCGCGTATCAAATAATACCTGCGCGCTACACCTGATGCGGTTTGGCACCTGCTCTCTGACCGGAAGTTGTCATCGGAGCCAGTTCTTTATCTGTCGATGCGTTTGTTATGTCCGTTGAGTGTCTGTTGTTGGTTCGTTAGTTTTCTACAAATGTTTTGTATGAAAGTCTTGGCAAAAGTCGCCGGTAACGATAAAAGTTCAGCCAGCAAGTTCGAATGTTTGGACTCTAGTGTGCTGGACGTTCCTATAAGATGTCTGGCTTCGTCAAAACGGCTGGCAATGCAAGTGCTTGTACGACGCGTCCGAACACAAACATCTGCCTCAGCAGCAACAGCATCTTCGGTTTGCAGAGACTCGGAGATGCCAGTTGTAGTTTCAGTAGGGAGGGAACGCCGTATAATTCGAAGCCGGGTCTCCCTGTGGTCGTCAATGGTCGTCAGGATTTAGACGAACTGCCAGACGGACCTCTCGTTAACCGAAGGATACTGACCCTAGGGACACGCGATCTCCAAGAGGCCAATCCGTCACTGGCGACCTACGTGAAAGAAGCAGAGGTAAGAGTTACCTAGTTTTGAACATTCAGTATAACTATAGGTTTTGTTACCTAGTTGGTCAAGTCCAGTTGGGGTCAGGCCATTTTGGGGCTATTGTGGGCCATTGACCAAAGATCGGGAGGCTTAGGTCAAAGCAAGCGTTTCAATTGAGGAGTTTCTCATGACTCGATTCTGGATTTGTTTGTTTATACTGCTGAACTTTTCAGACGAATCCATCTTTGGTCATTGGGAACCATATTATGAACCAGCCGATGAAACTTGTCAGGAAGCTCAAGATTGGTAATCTGTCATTATTCAAAGAGGACAAGGCAGTTGTGATAATATTCAGACGTCTACTTTGTGACATTTTCAATGACATAATCTAATAACTTTTTGTAGTACCATCAACAACAGACTAGACATAGTGGCCACTGGTTGATGTAGTAACTAGATTTGTGCATCTGTGTCTGCCTGGATGTAAACTGTCAAATGTTATGCATTGCCATCAGAGCCACCGCCTACTGCTGATATTTTCTGATTTAACCACTAATGCATGGCATGGGACACAGTGATGTTCGGTGTCTTGTGGCTGGAAAGTCGCAGGTTTGAATCGACCTCAAGCCACTTGGTAATAACCTTTAAGTCCTCACTCACAATTGCTCTGGAAGGGGCTTTATATGATGAATAAAATACTCTTCCGAGGAATATAAGATATAAGCTATGATAGAGGCTTGTAGGTAAACTCAGCCTTCATTGATCAATTGGCGTGGTAAATGAGTCGCTTCAGCATGTTATACTCTGACTCAGCATCAGTGCTGTAGTCAGGAGTGCTTCTGAGTAGTAGTAAATTTGAAGAGACGTTTTAGATATCTCTAAATAAAAATAAATGAATAAATAGTAGTAGTAGTATGTTATTATTATCAAGTCACTGCACTCAGTACTTGAAAAGGATTGCTCAACCATGCAGCCATCTGCCATTGGTATACAATGCTAATTATCACCGAGTGACTAAGACAGTGTGTCCTGATCCGTAACGCTCTTGTATATATATATCTGGAGTCAGCCGACCTTGGCCCAGAATCCTTAAGTTTCATGACAGCAGGTTGCAGTGCCCAGCAAGCGTGACCTTCAGAAATTAGAAGGCTCTGCTGACTACTACTTGTCGATTCTGCATTGGTTTGCATTGCCGACTGAGACTGACCCCCAGAGACAAATGCTGTTAAATGCAAAGCTCTAACTCTGTGCTTTCATGGATTATTTATATACTTCTGTGTCATCATTCACTTCACAGTATTACGGCTGCAAGTGTGCTAATTTCAGATGAACATTTACTGATTTATCGGTACTGCTTTAGCATTGCAACATTACTTACTGTAATGTAGTGTAATTATATATATATAATTATAGTAGTATAATTATATATATATAATTATAGTAGTATAATTATATGTATATAATTATACTACATACTGCAATGTAATGTAGTGTGATTCTGTACCATTTTACTTTTGTAATGTAATATTACCTGTACACATTGCAAAGTAAATCTGAGAAATGAACGTAAGCAGTAAGCTCTCCGATAAGTATATGCAGTACTAGGATTACATGATATAACAGTAACAGATTATAACATTCATTCATTCTGGTCTTTTATGTTTTTTGTTTAACAGTAGTCGAATTTTGCTTACATGTGGTAATTTGTCTTATTGGTCTTTAGTAGTCCTATTAGCGTTATTGCTACTCTGCTGTTTGCTGGTATTTTTGAATCATAATAACGTGTCATAAGGGTATAAACATGTGCTTTGTTAGATTGGATTTATCTTCTGTTCTCTGCCAAGAGTGAATAAAAGTGTTGGCATTTCCACGACAATGGGACAGAAATGGCCGCCTTACGATAACGTGGTCCTTGTTTATGTGTTTGCTTTCTTATGCAAATTCATAAGCGTTATTAAGTCAGCCGTAGTGGTCTGCAGTGACACAGTGTGTGTTCTATTGTGTGACCGTATTAATTTATTTGTCTGATGGCCGACATGATAATCCTCGGTTCCTCTGGACTGCATTATTTATTTATGGAGAAGCTTTGCCCAATCCTTATTTAATACATAGGTTGCGACGATCGTGTTTTAGTGAAACGGTACTTTGCATTTTGGATTAAAATGGAATATAGAAGGTTATAGAGGTGATGCTACTCAACCTTATCTATTGGGGAGTTCTAGCCTTTCCATCCTATCAGGGTGTTTTCAATATTTATTATTCGATTTAAACATTTTTTATTGTTCTCATTTTAAATCGTCGACATCAATATAATATACATTGGTTTCAAGTGTGAGTGACAAATGGAACACCCAAAAGGGTTCTAAAACTCACTATTTAACACATTTAACCAGTAATAATGACAGATAACATTTCTTTAGGGATTAGTAAATGAGTTTGATCAATTATATACAAAGAAAATGGAGCAATACACAACCTACAATTCAACCTACAATAGATTTGGTATTTATTAAGCGAGTACCCATAGCATTCTTAAAGTGCTCTGCTGTAGTAATAATTATTTTCTGATAGGTTGAGATGCTGAGAATGACTTCCCACTGTGTTGTTCTAGTTTGTTTGTGTGTTTGACTGTGTTTCTGCTATTATGAGTCATCACCAATGCCCTTCAATTTTCTCTTTCCACACAAGCGCCATTCAGAATACTTTTCCAAAGACACTCCTTTGGGTGCTAATGGCTGCAGCAATGTTCTCTGCTGAGTTGGCATTGCAGCAGTAAGGTTAAGTAATGGGTCACTTATGAGGCATCAACCTGTGCTGCATGCATTGTAAATTGTATTGTTTTGTATTATGTGGCTAGAATCTACTTTATACTGTACTCCACACTAGTTTGTAGTGAAGTTATTCCAAAGTGAATATGGAGCTGAGTGTATGGTTGCAGCAAAGCAGCATTGAAATACAAAATTTATGGTAGAGCCAGACTCTAACAGCTGGACTGTAATCAGGTCCTAGAGAAAGAGAAGAGGAGCGGTCCATTAAGCTGGTTGTAAAGCAACCAGGGATATGAACAGTATGAAGTCTTACCAACTTCATTATTTGTAGCCTCAGCATGTGAGGGCTAGTGGCCAGTCCTCTCCTTCCCAATTCTTCTCTCTGACATTATAGTTTAGAAGCTTGGAGGCAAATCTGAAAGCAAAGTTCTGCTCTGGCTGGGATTTGAGATCATTCGACCCTCCTAGAGCTTGATTGAAAGATGACTAACCACTACATACCCTGTGGCCTGTTGCTTCAAGAATAATTTTCGGTAGCCAACAGTGTCCAAAAGGTTGGAAGGCACTGCTGCCCAGATAGAGAAGAGCCTTCTAAATAGTAGGAATGCCTGGAAGGTTCTCTTTGCTAGCATAAATGATTTTGGAAGTTTGTCAAGAAGATCTGTTGGGTTGGTGAAAGTTGAGCAGCTATATGACTGAAGCTGATGATTAGATGAAGTATACTTGAGTCGGATATTGCAGCTATAACTGATAAATTGTATTAAGGTTTTTATGACTTTATGATTATGTTATCAGTTAAAAAGCATTGCCAATACGATTGAAATTGTTTTCTTAGTGGCTGGTTTATGTTGTCAGTTGCGGATCACTAAACGAACAGGACTAGGTTACACAAAGTCTGGTCAGCAAGAGACTTTTCGATGGTAAAATGCAGCAGCGTTCATTTGGATGAAGGAGACCATTCAGTTCAAGCATATAGGCCTACCCACATTAATCAAAGTTCACTGTTGAACTGTTTCGGATGGAATGTGAAGTTTAAGAAAATTACCTTTCGGTCTAGATTTATTCTGTGCGATTAATGTCTACACTTGTCCGATTGATGTTAAGTCCTTCACATAGGAGGTTGGCCTGAAAGTGTTTTTTCGCCTGTTGAAGCTCGGTGGTATTCCTTTCATTACACCCACGCCTAATACATTCATAGCTGTTATCTACTAGTGCATTTGTGTTGGTTGAGTGAATGAAATCAGAAATTTGAAGAGGTGTTGAAGTAGCTGTGGTGGTCGTGATCTACGTGGTGGTGGCTTTTCGTGATTTGGTTTTTAGTTAATCACTTATGCAGTCAGTGACTTATGTGGGGTCGTCTCTGTATTTTGCTGCATGACATATTCAGAATACATGTATCTTGATGCATCCCACTTCTCTTCTATGCAGATTTCTTGTGGAGTTTAACAGCCTTGTAGTTATAAGAGCTCTTTCTTATGAACAAAAAAATTCATTGCTAGCATATGCTCCAACTTTTTAGAACTGTACTCTAAAGCTGAGGGCAAAGCACCGGTTTATTTATGAGCGCTGCATGGAATCAGCAGAGATATCACGAGAGATCAATATCCACTGGTGATCGATCAAAGTCCAGAGAGATGAGAGGAACGAAGAGCAGCTGTCATGGAAGGTTCTGTCAAGGACAAGAAATTCTGGAAGGGAGAGGATCAGGTGGATCAGGATTCAGGAGGTGTAGAGTGGGAACCCTGTGAATGAGGTGGTGCATGGAGCGTAATGGTGATATTGGTGTGGGAACTGGAAAATGCAAGATTTAGAGGCATAGAAAATTCAGAACGCTGTGTGTTTGAGAGTTAGTTTGCATAGTGGATATAAATCGCATAATTATTAGAAATTGAGGCAGGTTGTGACTGTTGGGGTGGTGAGCAGTAATACGTATACGTGATATTCGTGTTTGGTAACATTCAAACTGAAACAACACTGTATCATTACAGATGATCATGAGTTGCTACAGGAATTGAATCTAACTGTCTGGCAGCCAGTTAGTCTGTTCTCATGTGCTACTTCGCTCATTTTACCATTGCCCAAAGCGAACAAAAGGCTTAGTCCACCGTTGGGAGGGTATAGTCTTGGGAATAGATACATTGGTTGAATCATTTGGCTCTTACAAGATCCTCAATTTCAAACCCATGATCACTCTTTGTTAAAGGTGAGACGTCAGCCAAATAATTTATAATGATCTGTATGATGCTTTTGATAATTGTGATATGTATGATGCACCCAGTAGAATGAGTCAGGTAGGTCATAAGTTTAGGTGTATTGGAGTATATTATCGCCCTTATGACAAGGCGTCCACGCTTGGCTTGTACAGCGTTAATCAGATAGCCATGTTTATTGCCTTTGGCAGGTCTTTAAATGTGCCATATAGATACGAATGTCCTGTGGACACATGCGAACACAAACACATGCATGTATACACACTCGTACTCATTTACATACATTGACTTTAAACAATAAGTGTCTAAACTTCCCCGAAGGCATGGTTACGAACTTAGAAGTGTCTTTGCCTTGAAAAGTTCTTGACTCCATGGATCTAACGTTGTAAAAACATGATGTCCCAGATGTATAGCAACTGGCAACATGACAAGACAACAGTTGTCAATTTTGTGCGACACAATGTCAGTTGAACGGCAGGTGCTGAATTCTGTGGTCAGTGCAGTAACAATTAGTCAATGTACTTGAATGTAGCCAAGTTTTCCAGTTCGGAATGAGTCTGTTGTGACATAATACAGTTTATTTTACACTGTTTTCATTGAGATGTCAATAGAATCACCTGCCACGGGTACATTCATGTTCTGGCAGTCAGCTTGAATAACAATGCGATGATGATGATGATGTTCGTGATGATAATTATGCTAACAACTTAATAATAATGTAACAGTGATGATTTTGATGATGTCAGTAATTATGATTATGATGTGGATGATAATAATAATAATAGTAGTTGGCCTAGTAGTAGTAGTAGTAGTAATCATAAGGACGATGATGATGATAATGATGACAATGTTATAATGGTGAAAACAATGATGGATAATATTAATGACAATAATGAATCAGCCAATCATGATCTGTATAGATTCAAATGCCGGATGTCAAACTTTAATGAGAGGCAACTAATCTTGTTTGATCAGTCTTTTGTTTGTGACCACCGACCACAAGAGATGGGTATGCAGATTGTTCAATATTTGGCATTGGACATTTGAGCCAATACATTGGCAGTAGTCTGACATTGTTGGACTGCATTGCCAAACTGCACCAACTGAAGCGCTATGGATCACAGGTTATAAGGGCAAAGCCCTTGCTAGAGTGCTATGGATCACATGTTAGAAATGAAATGCCAAGTTTTAAAATCATAGATGTTGGGGCTGTAGCCTCAAGTTTGGTGGCATTTAAAGTTTGATGACGACCCATCATGTTGCGCTGTTCAGTGTTGCATTGCACTTGATGAATGCAGGTGAACTGTTTTCACCTAAGCATATTGCAACGTTATGAGAGCTGTTTTTGGAGCAGGCCCAGAGACATACTGTTGCTTATGACAACGTAATTACACTGTGATATACTCTGACTGCAAACTCCATGTCTCACATTTCAGAATGCTAATTTTAATGACCTATACTCATTTCTCATTTTATGTCATCTGTACTATTGGGCCGACAGCGGGTTAGAATGACCATTTTAGCCTTAAGCTGTATCTGTAAAATGCTCCGTTGGCTAGCACATATGGTACTGATTTATTTCAGGCTCCATCTATAGAACAATTCTTAATTTGAAAGACAGAATCTGATGGAGTGAATGTCAGAACAGGGATAACTTGACCTAGTTTGTTGAACAGTTAAAAGGTTGAGTGAGTGAGCCTTGCTTTTAAGTACTGTGTGGTTATCTTAGCACTGGTTTGTGTAATGTGTATATTGTTTTATAGAATGCTAGTAGCCCTGATTGGAAACAGATCATTTCTGGTACAGGTTCAGTTATTTAAGCTACTTGAATCATTTATGACACTAGATGATCATGAGTGGTGAGCACTCTGAAATTTACTGCACATTTGGCTTTAGGACACCAGTAAAGCAATAAGTTAAGATAATTTAACCTGCTGAAACAGATTTATTTATCAGAGATATGCTTGAATAGAAGTAAAGGTTTAGCACATAATTTTGTACGATTTCCAGACTCAATTATGTATTCTGTGGTTATTTGAGTATAAACCATTTGCATAGCAACGGAGTGAAGTTGAACCCTAGTAGTAAATTATTAATGAAAACAACACCAACATTATGAGCAGACAACTATACATGTTTTAGTAAGTCATTTAACTTTAAGATTTATTATTGTAGTTACCGATTTATATTATAGCACCTCTTCAGAAATACTCTCGATTAGCATGATCCTCAATTTCTTGCAAATGGAACTATGGGAAGTGGCAGAAACTCACTTTGATTGTATGGAAGCCTGTTCCAAAGTTAGGGTCAACCACTTTGAAAGTCTCATGCTGCATTGTGGATGTATAAGTATGCAGAATGGAGGAAGCACTGCAATTGATTTACCAGGATGTATACACCTGACTGCAAGAGATGTTTGTTGCAGGACCAATGAATGATATACCTGAAGTGATTACTTAGACCTCATCAGGGGATGAAAGTAAATTGAATAAGATTGCCAGCCATGGTCAGAAGACCAGACAGGAAGAGTGTAGTATACTGAGCAGGGGTCAGATGGATGCCTGGAATGTGACACCTGTACATCCTTATGCCCTTCCTGGTCCTTCAGAACCTGGACTGACTTTTGTTAGTGTTAGGGAATGTGCTGGAGGCGGATCCTTACAGAGATGAGGAGAGGCTCCCCTCTGACAACCATAGGTAAACTATGTGTGTAAGAAGTGGTTGCCTGGGAATTGTGTTAGCAAGAACAGGCAGAAGAGGAGGTGCTGGAGGAGAAAGAGAAGAGGAGGAGTGAAAAGTGGAGTGGAGTCTGTGGAGAGGGGAAGAAGTTGGAATGTCCTGCTAGTAGAGCTCTTTCTAGGATCCTGTAGGAGGATGAGGAGGGAGGGGAGTGGAGAGGGGGTTGCTAGTCAGTGTGTTTGATTGTGGGTCAGCATTCTCTTGTTGTTGCTGGTGGTGGTGGGGGGGGGGGTGCTGGAAATTGCCTTG
>JAQFXW010004525.1:0-11003 GCA_034693945.1 Dendrobaena attemsi
TCTGATGTAGTCTGTTGTTTGGTCGTAGTTGCAGATGACTTTTCTGGACTTGTTGTTGTGGACGGTTCTTCAGAGGTGTCAGGTGCGATCGTTGTCAATGGTGCTTCTGATGTAGTCTGTTGTTTGGTCGTAGTTGCAGATGGTGTTTCTTGACTTGTTGTGGACGGTTCTTCAGAGGTAGCAGGGGCGATCGTTGTCAATGGTGTTTCTGATGTAGTCTGTTGTTTGGTTGTAGTTGTGGATGGTGTTTCTTGGTTTGTTGTTGTGAACGATTCTGCAGCGGTATCAGGTGCGATCGTTGTCAATGGTGCTTCTGATGTAGTCTGTTGTTTGGTCGTAGTTGCAGATGACTTTTCTGGACTTGTTGTTGTGGACGGTTCTTCAGAGGTAGCAGGGGCGATCGTTGTCAATGGTGTTTCTGATGTAGTCTGTTGTTTGGTCGTAGTTGCAGATGGTGTTTCTGGACTTGGTGTTGTCAACGTTTCTGCAGTGGTATCAGGTGCAATTGTTGTCGATGGTGCTTCTGATGCAATCTGTTGGTCGGTTGTACTTGAAGGTGGTGTTTCAGGGTTTGTTGTTGTGAACCCTTCTGCAGTGATATTAGGAGCGATTGTTTCTGCTGTGATATTAGGAGCGATTATAGTCGACAAGGCTTCTGATGTAGCCTGCTGTTTGCTTGTAGTTAAGGAAAGTGTTTCTTGGTTTGTTGTTGTGAACGTTTCTGCGGTAATATTAAGAATAGTGGTTTCTGCAGTGGTGTTAGGAGCGATTGTGTCTGCAGTGATATTAGGAGCGATCATTGTCGACACAGCTTCAGATGTAGTCTGTTTTTTGGTTGTAGTTAAAGGAAGTGTTTCTTGGTTTGTTGTTGTGATTGTTTTTGCAGTGGTATTAGGTGTGATTGCCTTCGATATAGCCTCTGATGTAGTCAGCTGTTTGGTTGTAGTTAAGAGAAGTGCTTCCGGGCTTGTTATTGTGAACGTTTCTGGAGTAATATTAGGAGCAATCGTTCTCGACATAGCTTCAGATGTAGTCAACTGTTTGGTTGTAGTTGAGGGCTGTGCTTCCGGGTTGTTTGTTGTGATTGTTCTTGCAGTAGTATCAGGGGCGATTGATTTTGCAGTGATATTAGGAGCGATCGTCATCGATATTGCTTCTGATGTAGTCTGTTGTTTGGTTGTAGTTGAGAGCAATGATTCTTGGTTTGTTGTGAACGTTTCTGCAGTGATATTAGGAGCGATCACTGTCGACATAGCTTCAGATGTAGTAGGATGTTCCATTGTAGTTGAGAGCAGTGTTTCCGAGTTTGTTGTTGTGAAAGTGTCTGCCGTGGTATCAGGTACGATTGCTATCGAAATTGCTTCGGATGTAGTCCGTTGCTGGTTTGTGGTTGAAAGCGGTATTTCCTGGTTTGTTGTTGTGAACATGTCTGCAGTGGTATCAGGTGCAATTGTTGTCAATGTTGCTTCTTTAGAAATTTGTTCTTCGGTTGTACTTGAAGGCGGTGTTTCTGGATTATTTGTTGTGAACGTTCCTGCAGTGATATTAGGAACGATCGTTGTTGATATTGCCTCCGATGTTATCTGTTTGGTTTTAGTTAAGCGCAATGTTTCCGGGTTCGTTGTTGTGACTGTTTCGGTATTGATCGGAGGCATGGTGGCTGGCTTGTTGGTAGGTATGGTCGAGGCTAGAATGGTCTGAGTCGTGGAGCTACTTACGGGCGTTGTAGAGGAGAATTTTTGACTATTGATAAGTGTGGGTGTATTCTTAATTGAAGATGTAGCGACAGTTGAGAAATTTCCTGAGATGATCCGAGGCATGATAATAGTTGTAAACGAAACCCCTATGGACTGTGATGCTGTGGACTTTGAGTATTCTGTGCTAATTTTCTGTGAGCTGGTGAAATCTGTTGGCATTGTTGTTGTAGTCAGAGGATTGATGATAGTCGTGGAAGAATTTGTAGTAGTAGGTAACATGGTGAATGCTGTGGACGTGTCTGTTATGGTCTGGGAAGTGGAAGTAATGTTGGGGAAATCTGTTGCGATATCTGGTAGGCCGGAAGCTGTTTCTGTGTATAGACTGGAGAGAAACGCTTCTCGGGTGGTAGTGTCCAATGGTGGGGTGAAAGTTGCTGAAGTTGTTGTAATGGTCTGTTGTTCGGTGAACATCCATGACAACGCTGTAATATTCTGTGGTGCGGAAGATGTCTTGGCCATTGTTGTAGTGGTGTGCGGCATTTTGGAGGTCGTTGGTGGTGTCGTAGCGGCATGTCTTGTTGTCAAAATACCGGGCGTTGCTGTAGCTCCCTGCGTATTGTCGTCTGTCATAGGCGTAGCTACTGTGGTCTTTGGTATCGTGGTTGTCGTTTCTTTTATAGAAGAGGTCTGTGACGTGGTGGAGGTTGTTGTCGTATCTTTATTTGGAGTATTGGAAGTCACGAGATTTGTTGTCGTTTCTGTTGGAAATAGGGTTGTCATGTCGTTTGTTGCATTAATCTGGGGCATAGCGGATGCAGTGAAGGCTGATGTTATAGTCTGTGGCATCGTCGAAGTCGTGGGTGTTATTGGGGTGTTCTCGGTTATGGTGGAAGTCATGAGCGTGGCTGTTGCTTCTTGCGGGGTGGAAATCGTGGGTGTTGTTGTGGTATTCTGGGTTGTGGTGGATACCGTGAGTGTTGCTGTTGCAGTTTGTGGGGTAGAGGTAACCGTTTCTTCTGCTGTAATGGACTGTGTCATGTTGGAAATAACAGTCGTTGTTGGAGTGTAATGTGTAGTGGTGAGCGTGGACAATGTGGTCTCTTGCATAGAAGGTATCGTTTCTTCCATCATTGTAGTCTGTGGCTGTATAGCAGTTGTGGCCTGTGTTGTGTCTTCTGCTATAATGGACTGTGTCATGTTGGAAATAACAGTCGTTGTTGGAGTGTACTGTGTAGTGGTAAGCGTGGACAAAATGGTCTGTTGTGTAACAGGTGTCGTTTCTTCTATCGTTGTAGTCTGTGGCTGTATAGCAGTTGTGGCCTGTGTTGTGTCTTCTGTTGCTGGAGCTGATGTGATAGTCTGTGGCGTGGATTCAAGTGCGGGAGTTGACGTGGAAGTAGATTCTCGCTCTGATGCAGTTGTCTGAGGAGCTAATGTGGTTGTTAGTGTCTCTGTTGGGTACTCTGACGATTTGAATTTCATTGCTGTACTGGTCTCCACATTGGTTGAAGACGGGGGCGTTGTGGGTTCGCTGTGCGCCGTGACGGAACTCGTAGTCTGAGACTTGTAAGATGTCTTAGATGTAGCAGAGGTGGTCTGCGACTTTGAGACAGTCGTGAACATTGCAGAGGGGGATTTCTGTTTAGTGGAAGGCGTGGACATTACTGCAATCGTCTGTGGCGTTGTGATTGTAATGGGTGTGGCAGAAGTGGTCTCATTTGTGGTGACCATTGGGAGTGTGATGGTACTGGTGTGAGGAGTGATCGTTGCCGAGGCTGTCTGTGTCAGGATGGCATCTTCGGTGGTCGTGGTATTGGTTTGATTCGCATAGGGTGTTGTGGCTATTTCTGCATTGTTTGTTGATGGGGTATTGATCTTGGACAAAATAGTCATGGTTTGAGGCGAGGTGGCTGTCAATTTTGTCGATGTAGACGTATGCAAATTGGTGGTAGTGATGGGAGTCGTTAAATTTCGCTGAATTGAAATAGTTGTAGCTGATGTTGCAACAGTAAATGGTAAGCTGGTAGTTGTGGGTGCTGATGCCGCTGTAAATGGCATGGTTGAAGTCATCGGTATTGACGACGTGGTCGTGAAGAATGTTGCTATGGTTGTGTCATGTGGAGCTATGGTAAACAAATCCATTTGTGCAGTAGTTGTCTCAGAGGCAACGGAAGGATTAGGGCTTGTTGATGCAGTTTGCGATGTGGTTGATGTCGCGGGTGATGTTGTGCTCCTCTGAGGTGAGGTGGTTGTCCAGGAGTCTACTTTCAAAGTCTGTGGCATTGATGTGGTGACTATTAGCGTGTTTGTATTCATGTGCGTGATGTTAGTCATAGCCGCTGTATCGCTGGTTAATGGGAGAGTTGTAGTTGTTGCATGTGAAGAGATGGTTGACGACTCTTTTACTTCAGCAGTTGTCAAGGGTGTATTGGATGTCCTCAACGTTGCTGCATCGATGGTAAGAAGGGTAGTGGATATCGTTGGCTTTGTGAAACTGGACTGAAGTGAAGTGGATATCGACGAAGCTGCTGTGAATGTCTGCTGCAGGGCTATTGTGACCTGTGGCGTGTCTGTGTACTGTTTCGATGACATCGTGGTCAGTGGCATGGTGGAAGGCATAGACATTGAAGTTGTCATCTCTGGCATGTTGGTTATGGGTAGAATTGAAGTTGTAGCATATGGAGTGAATGTAGACAAAGCCTCCTTTGAAGTAATTGTAAGAGGTGTAATAGAAAGCTTTGATGTTGCAGACGTCGTCCGAAATGTGGCGGACGTCGTGGGTATTGTTTTGATGGCCTTAGAGATGGTTGATGTCGTGGAGATTGCTTCGCTAGTTCGAGAAATAGTATTACTCGTCTCAGAAATTGTGGACATGTTGGGCGTAGCTGAACTGCTCTGAGAGATGGTGTACGTCATGGGGATTGGTTTGCTAGTTTGAGAAATAGTATTACTCGTCTCAGAAATAATTGACGTGTTGGGCGTAGCTGAACTGCTCTGAGAGATGGTGGACGTTGTGGGGATTGTCTTGCTTGTTTGAGAAATAGTATTACTCGTCTCAGAAATAAGTGACGTGTTGGGCGTAGCTGAACTGCTCTGAGAGATGGTGGACGTTGTGGGGATTGGTTTGCTAGTTTGAGTAATAGTATTACTCGTCTCAGAAATAGTAGATGTCATAGGCGTTGCTGGACTAGTCTGAGAAATGGTGGATGTCATGGTCGTAGCAGCACTGTTCTGAGAGATGGTGGACATCGAGGACAATGTTTCACTGTACTGTGAAATAGTTGATGTCGTGGGTGTTGCTATACTGGTCTCAGAAATGGTAGACGTCATAGGCGTTGTTGTACTGGACTGAAAACTATTGGAAGTTGTGGGCGTCAATTTACTGGTGTGAGACATAGTCAACGTCGTGGGCGTTGTTGCACTGGTGTGCGAAATGGGAGATGTCATCAACAATAGTTTTGTAGTGTGAGATATAATAGATGTCATGGACGTTGTGTTGCTAGTCTGAGAAATGGTGGACGTTATGGATTTTGTTTTACTAGTTTGAAAAATAGCAGACGTTGTGGGTGTTGTTGTACTGAACTGAGAGATGGTTGACATCGTAGGCGTTGCTTTATTAGTTTGAGATAAAGTATCACTTGTCTCAGAAATAGTGGACGTAGTAGGAGTTGCTGAACTGGTCTTAGAAATTGAAGACGTTGCTGGCATTGTTTTGCTATTTTGAGAAATATTAGATATTGTGGGTGTTGCTGTACTTGTCTCATAAGTATTGGATGTCACAGGCGTTGTTGTGCTTGCGTTAGATATGGTGGACGTCCGAGGCGTAGTCTTAATTGTCTGTGAAATGGTGGAAGTCTTGGGCGTTGTCGCACTGGTGTTAGAGAAGGTGGATATAGAAGGCGTTGTTGCACTGGTTTGAGAAATGCCCGATGTTGTAGGCGTGGCACTGGTCTGAGAATTTGTGTATCTCATAGGAGTTGTAGTACTGGTCTGAGAGATGGTGAATATCATGTTGGTTGTCTGAAAGATGTTGGATGCTGTGGGAGTTGTTTCACTAGTTTGAGAAATAGTAGATGTCGTTGGTGTTATTGCTAAGCTTGTTCGAGAAGTTGTGGATGTCATTGTTGTTGCTGCATCCGTCTGAGAAATGGTAGAGTTCGCAGGCGTTGTTGTACTGGTCTGAAGAATGGTAGATGTCGTTGGTGTTGTACCAGTTTCACGTATGATGGTCGTCGAGGCCATTGGTGCACTGGTGTGCGAAATGGTTGATGTCGTTGACAATAATTTGGTGGAGTGAGAAATGGTGGATGTCGTGGATGTTGTTGTACTGGTCTGAGAAATTGTGGAAGTTGTGGGTGTTGCTGTGTTGGTCTGAGAAATGGTGAACCTCGTGGGGGTTATTTTACTTGCTTGAGAAATGCTGGACGTAATAGGCGATATTGTACTGGTGTGTGATGTAGTGGACGCAGTCTGTGTTGTTTTCCTGGTCTGGGAAATGGTGGAAGTCGTGGGAAATGCCGTACTGGTCTGAGAAATGGTGGAAGTTGTGGGCGTTGTTTTACTGGTCTGAGAAATGGTGGAGATTGTGGGTGTTGTTTCAATAGTTTGAGAAGTGGTGGAAATTGTGGGTGTTGTTTTACTAGTCTGAGAAATGGTGGAGATTGTGGGTGTTGCTTCATTAGTTTCAGAAGTGGTGGAAATTGTGGGCGTTGTTTTACTAGTCTGAGAAATGGTAAGAGTCGTGGGTGTTGCTGTACTGGTCTTAGAACCTGTGGAAGTTGTGGGTGTTATTTTACTGGTATGAGATATGGTGGAAGTTGTGGGTGTTATGGTACTGGTCTGAGGAATTGTGAAAGTTGTCGGTGTTGTTTTACTCGTTTGAGAAATTGTGGACGTAGCTGGCGTTGCTGTACTAGTCTGAGAAATCGTGAAAGTCGTGGGCAATGCTGTACTCGTCTGTGAAATAGTGGAAGTCGTGGGAAATGCTGTACTATCCTGAGAAATGGTGGATGTTGTGATTGTCGTGGGTGTTGTTTTACTGGTCTGAAAAATGGTGGAAGTCGTGGGTGTTGCTTTACTGGTCTGAGAAATGGTGGAAGTTGTGGGTGTTGCTGTATTGGTCTGAGATTTGGTGGAAGTAGTAAGTGTTGTTTTACTTGTTTGAAATTTGGTGGATGTCGTTGGTGTTGCTTTACTGGTTTGTGAAATGGTGGAAGTCGTGGGAAATGGTGCACTGGTCTTAGAAATAGTGGAAGTCGTGGGAAATGCTGTACTGTTCTGAGAAATGGTGGATGTTGTGAATGTCGTGGGTGTTGTTTTACTGGCATGAGATATGGTGGAAGTCGTGGGTGTTGCTATACTGGTATGAGATATGGTGGAAGTCGTGGGTGTTGCTATACTGGTCTTAGAAATGGTGGAAGTTATAGGCGTTATTTTACTTGTCTGAGAAATGGTGGATATTGTGGGCAATGCTGTATTAGTCTGAGAAATGCTGGAAGTCGTGGGCGTTGCTGCACTGGTGTAGGAAATGCTGGAAGTCGTGGGCGTTGCTGCACTGGTGTAGGAAATGGTGGAAGTCGTGGGCATTGAGGCACTGGTGTAGGAAATGGTGGAAGTCGTGGGCATTGCTGGACCACTGTAGGAAATGGTGGAAGTCGTTGGCATTGCTGCACTGGTGTAGGAAATGCTGGAAGTCGTGGGCGTTGCTGCGCTGGTGTGGGAAATGCTGGAAGTCGTGGGCCTTGCTGCACTGGTCTGAGATAGGGTGGACGTAGTGGGCATTGCTACACTGGTCTTAGAAATAGTGGATGTCATGAGCGTTGCTGCATTGGTGTGGGAAATGGTGGATGTCATGAGCGTTGCTGCACTGGTCTTAGAAATAGTGGATGTCATTGGCATTGCTGCACTGGTCTGAGAAATGGTGGACGTAGTGGGCGATGCGGTACTGGTATGGAAAATGGTGAAAGACATTGGCGTTATTTTGGTAGTTTGTAAAATATCAGATGTCTTGGACAATGTTGCACCGGTCTGAGAAATGGTTTGCGTGGTGAGGTTTGTTGTACTTGTGTGAGAAATGCTGGATGTCGTAGGCGTCATTGTACTGGTGTGTGATGTGGTGGATGTAGTGGGTGTTGTTTTACTGGTATGAGAATTGGTGGACGTAGTGGGTGTTGTTTTACTACTGGGAGAACGAGTAGATGTCGTTAGCGCTGTTGTGCTGATCTGAGCCATGGTGGATGTCGTGGGCGTTATTGTGGTGTCTTTTAACGAGGTTGTTTCAGTGGTGGAAGTCATTATAGTTGTGATTGTAGTTGGCGTTATTGCCGTAGTCTTTGGAATGATGGTTGTTATAAGGGTCGTTGTTTTGGTTTGTGGCGCTGTGGTTGTTATGGAAGGCATTGCGGTAGTCTCTGATGTTGTTGTCATGGTGGTTGTTGTGGTAATCGTTGGAGTGTTGGTTGTTGTGGGAGTTGTTGTGGTAGTGCTTGCAGTGCTAGTTGTCATGAGAGTTGTTGTGGTAGTCTTTGGTGTACTGGTTGCTTTGAGAGTTGTTGTGGCAGTCTTTGGAGTGTTAGTTGTTGTGCGAGTTGTTATTGTTGTCTTTGGCGCAGTGGTTGTTGTGAGAGTTTCTGTGGCAGTCTTTGGTGTGGTGGTTGTCAAGGGAGTTGTCGTTGTCTTTGGTGTATTGGTTGTAATTAGAGTTGTTGCAGTAGTCGTTGGTGTGGTGGTTGTCAAGACAGTCGTTGTTGTGGCAGTCTTTGGTGTGGTCGTTGCTGTGGGAGCTGTTGTGGCTGTCTCTGGTGTAGTGGTTGTTGTGAGAGTTGTTGCAGTAGTCTTTGGTGAATTGGTTGTCATGAGAGTTGTTGTGCTAGTCTTTGGAGTGTTAGTTGTGGTGTGAGTTGTTGTGGTAGTCCTTGGTGTGGTGGTTGTTAGGGAAGTGGTTGTCGTTGTCTTCGGTGGTGTTGTCGTTGTGGAAGTTGACATGGGACTCTGTGGCACGATGGTTGTCGTGATAGTTGTTGTGATAGTCTTTGGAGTAGTGGTTGTCATCGGAATTGTTGTAGTTGCTTTTGGTGTGGTGGTTGTCATGACAATTGTTGTGGTAGTCTTTGGTGTGGGAACTGTTGCAGTGGTCGACATGGGTTTGGTAGTAGTAACTGGAGCGGTGGTTGTGAGACTCGTTGTGGTAGTCTTTGGCATGGTTGTTATCGTGGGAGATGTTGTGGTTGTCTTTAGTGTAGTGGTTACCATAGGAGTTGTTGTTGCGGTAGTCTTTGGAATGTTAGCTGTTGTGGAAGTTGTTGTGGCAGTCTCTGGTGTAGTGGATGTCGTGAGAGTTGTTGTGGTTGTCTTTGATGTGGCTGTTGTCAAGGGAGTTATTGTAGTTGTCTTTGGTGTAGTGGTTGTGATTAGAGTTGTTGTCGTTGTCTTTGGGGTAATGGATGCCATGAAAGTTGTTGAGGTTGTCTTTGATATGGTGGCTGTCAAGGGAGTTGCTGTTGGTGTATTTGGTGTGATGGATGTCATGAGAGTTGTTGCGGTTGTTTTTGGTGTAGTTGTTGTCATGAGACTTGTTTTCGTTGTCTTTGGTGTAATGGATGCCATGAGAGTTGTTGAGGTTGTCTTTCCAGTTGTTATTACAAAGGGAATTATTGTCGTTGTCTTTGATGTAATGGTTGTTATGAGAGTTGTTGTGGTTGTCCTTGGTGTGGTGGTTGTCAATGGAGTTATTGTCGTTATCTTCGGTGTAGTGGTTGTCATTAGAGTTGTTGTGGCTGTCATTGGTGTGGTAGTTGTCAATGGGGTTGTCGTTTTCTTTGGTGTAGTTGTTGTCATTAGAGTTGTTGTGGTTGCATCTGCTGAGGTGGTTGTCAAGGGAGTTTTTGTGGTTGTTTTTGGTGTAGTGGTTGTCATTAGAGTTGATGTGGTAGTCTTTGGTGTAGTGGTTGTCATTAGAGTTGATGTGGTAGTCTTTGGTGTGGTTGTTGTCAATGGAGTTGTTGTCATTGTCTTTGGTGTAGTGGTTGTCATTAAAGTTGTTGTGGTTGCCTCTGCTGAGGTGGTTGTCAAAAGAGTTTTTGTGGTTGTTTTTGGTGTAGTGGTTGTCATGAGAGTTGTTGTCGTTGTCTTTGGTGTAGTGGATGTCAATGGAGTTGTTGTCATTGTCTTTGGTGTAGTGGTTGTCATTAGAGTTGTTGTGGTTGCCTCTGCTGAGGTGGTTGTCAAGGGAGTTTTTGTGGTTGTTTTTGGTGTGGTGGTTGTCAATAGTGCCGTTTTGGTTGTCTTTGGTGTGGTGGTTGTCATTAGAGTTGTTGTGGTAGTCTTTGGTGTGGTGGTTGTCAATGGAGTTGTTGTGGTTGTCTTTGGTGTGGTGGTTGTCATTAGAGTTGATATGGTAGTCTTTGGGGTGGTTGTTGTCAATGGAGTTGTGATTTTCTTTGGTGTAGTTGTTGTCATTAGAGTTGTTGTGGTTGCCTCTGCTGTGGTGGTTGTCAAGGGAGTTTTTGTGGTTGTTTTTGGTGTAGTGGTTGTCATGAGAGTTGTTGTCGTTGTCTTTGGTGTGGTGGTTGTCAATGGAGTTGTTGTCGTTATCTTTGGTGTGGTGGTTGTCATTACAGTTGTTGTTGTTGTTTTTGGTGTAGTGGTTGTCATAAAAGTTGCTGTGGTTGTTTTTGGTGTGGTTGATGTCGGAGGATTTGTTGTCGTTGTCTTTGGTGTAGTGGTTGTCATGAGAGTTGTCGTGTTAATCTTTGGTGTGGTTGTTGTCAATGGAGTTGTTGTGATTGTCTTTGGTGTAATTGTTGTCATTAGAGTTTTTGTAGTTGCCTCTGTTGATATGGTTGTCAAGGGAGTTATTGTGGTTGTTTTTGGTGAAGTGGTTGTCGTTAGAGTTGTCGTCGTTGTCTTTGGTGTGGTGGATGTCAATGGAGTTGTTGTGGTTGTCTTTGGTGTAGTTGTTGTTATAAGAGTTGTTGTGGTTGTCTTTGGTGTGGTGGTTGTAAATGGAGTTGTTGTGGTTGTCTTTGGTGTATTTGTTGTCATTGGAATTGTTGTGGTTGTCTTTGGTGTGGTGGTTATCATTAGAGTTGGTGTGGTTGTCTTTGGTGTGGTGGTTGTCAATGGATTTGTTGTCGTTGTCTTTGGGGTAGTTGTTGTCATGAGAGTTGTTGTGGTTGTCTTTGGTGTGGTGGTTGTCAATGGAGTTGTTGTGATTGTCTTTGTAGTTGTTGTTGTCATTAGAGTTGTTGTGGTAGTCTTTGGTGTGGTGGTTGTCAATGGAGTTGTTGTGGTTGTCTTTGGTGTGGT
>JAQFXW010004526.1:0-11003 GCA_034693945.1 Dendrobaena attemsi
GTGTTCCACGACAAACGATTATTAGCTGCATGCAGGCTCTTGCGTTTATCTGCGTTAGCATCAGGGTTAGAGGCGTTTAAATAAGTTTGGGGCCAAAAGCACAAACTCTAAGTTTAGACTTTACCCAAATTCTGACTCAGATATAAATCTCTAGTATTGCATTGCATGCACCCATGACGGGTCAGAGTCATTTATATATGACATAGGCTTACTAGCAAAACAATATGCATACGAGTGTGAATTCAATTTTATTAGCATAGGCTAAAGATTCCATTCTTAATTTCTTAAAGTTTGTCTACTCTTATATCCAACTTCCAGTTGAAGTTATATTTTCATCTTTAAAGCCGCTTCGAATTTAAGTTAGATTTGCATCGTTCATCCAGCTTCCTGTGGTAGCTGTGTTTTTTATCGTTCATCCCACTTCGAGTTTAATTTAGATTTTCATCGCATATATACGTAGTACACGATACGGAGTAGTAGACGAAATGTCGGTAGACGAGTTGTCGCGGTATTGCATTAAATGATTGATTGTCTTCAGGTCTAGGCCCTACTGAATAGACATTTCTTTCCAAGATTGTCCATTCACAATTATTTGAAACGCAAAAAAGGTGCATCACTTTTTTGGTAACGTTTATTACGTTACATATCTCGATTATGCCTATTATCCCACATACATGTAGGGCTATAGGCCTAACCTAGAAATTGCTGCAACTTTTCTTAAGTTTTAAATAGTTCGATAAAATTCGGTATAAGGCCTATAATTAGGCCCCTATGTAAAATATGCAATACCTGTAAGCCTGTGGAATTTCATAACAACTACTTTCGGCGGAAGCATTAGCAAATAGCCTAACTGTTTAACGTTGTTGAACAATCAAAAGAAGATTGGGTGACGTCACTCAAGCTTGAATAACTATTGTTGTGTTGGGTAAAATTTGGCAGTTATATTTGAAAATTGTAGACCTAATATGAATTGCCTTTAAGCCTGTAAAATGTTACTTACAAATTCGTACTTTTGAACGAAATTTGAGCAAAACACGTACATGTAGGCCCGTCGTAAAGGTCATTATTGGGGCTCACCCTGCTTAGGTCTACCGACATAATTAGAATAGTTAGGCTACAAAGCTGTTAAACACATTTTTCTGAAAGAATGAGACAAATAAAATTCGCTGATCAAATGTATCACATTTATCACCCCTATCTATCAGAGGAGATCCCCGACTCTGAATGAGCGATACATGTTGCCAGCTGGGGCATTGCTTCCAGTTCACATGGAAGGGATATCGTAGGCCCTGTATGGGTCATAAATATCAGTGAGCCTATAGATTCGAGTCACGACAAGGCCTACGATTAAAACTCCAGAAGGTAGCGTAGGGTAACGGAAATTTCGAATTCACATTTAACGTAAACCAACTGTCAGTATGCACATGCCAAAATATCTGCTGCATGAGCCGGTGATTTTCTTAATAATGTATTGCTATTGGTTCTACAGGCAATCAATGACTTTACAAGAAGTCGTAAGAGGATGCAGGACACATACTCCAACCACCTGCACCGCTTTGACTTACACCGAAGAATGCATTACGACTTGCGACTTTGACAACTGCAACGTGAAGCCAGTTCCCGCTTCACCAATTCAGTTGCAAATCTCATTCCGTAAGTCTATAGGCCTATTACTGAATGAATGAATGAATAATTTTAGACTAATTTGTCTCTCGACGTGGGCTATCGGTGTACGTGTTGGTGAGCAGACTATATGTAAAATAATGTTATTGCTATGATTCGGGATAATTTTAGAAAAGGTCGGAAACTTTTCCTGCCTTTTTGGTAGGCGGCCTATGTCGCTTGTAGTTTTGTTGCTACTAATGGAAATCATTATTTCGTATCATCTGGTAACAAGAGTGTAGCCTTACTGGTAACAAGGGTTCATGTAGCCTTGTTCGCGGCTGTCTCTAGAAATATTTACATGTACAATGTACGTGTAATACGCTGATGACACCCAGGTCTATGGTCATCACCCTGCTTAGGGGGTTACGGCCCCTGTCCATAAGATTATTGATGCTACTCCTGTTCTCAACATGTAGATTTCTTTCAACCGTCTTTGTTTGAATTGCTCCAAGATCCAGTTCATCTGATTTGGTGGCCGAGTGATCTTTCTTTATTCTTCCAGATCAAGACCTCATTCCGTCTGCTAATGCTTATGCTGTTTTCCGCTCTCTCCTTTTATCATCTTCGCCAACTTCGTACCATCCGCCGGTTACTCTCTTCCCATGCTTTGCTGACCCTCACCCGTGCTTTCATTTGGACCGGAACTTGTTTTGAAAATGCCATTTTTGCTGATCTGCCAGTGGCTAACCTGTCTGAGCTTCAATCTGTTTTGAATGCTGCTGCCAGCTTTGTCGGTGGCATTAAGATTAAATTTAGTGGTACCTGCAATGATCGTGGCTATTATGACTCAATGCACGCCTAATGTCGTGTAGGACCTACAACCATACACAGGTTCATGATCGCATAGCTTTAGATGTAATCAAGATTGGCGGTCTCCACCCGAATGCGAGGAATTAGTGCTCATTATCTCCAGCACTGGTATACGTGACTGCGAGTGTTCCCTAGCGACACCTAGCGTCCAATGGATATTAAAAATCGAAAGTTGCAACAATCCTAAAACTTGTTGCTTCGCTTGCGTCAATTGCGTCTTCTCCACAAATGACGTCACGCACTTAGTGGAGGGCGGGGGTCAGAAATATGTGATGATGTGTGACATGGGGAGGGTTTGTTTGAGAAATGTGAATACATTCCTGACTCTGATTTACTTAATTTAAAATGTGCCAATGGTGAGTTTGACTTTCAAAATTTCCCAAAGGTTTCCAATAGGCCTATAGTGCTGCACATCTTCTGAAGCGATATTACGTAAGCCATCTGGGACTCCAACGAAGTTTTGATAATTTGCTGCCAAATGGAGTATTGGACTCAATGGAGTACAATTTTCTCATTTATTTTACTATTTTCCAACTGCACAAAACAGCTTTTACAACTGCACAAAGTGCATTCATAACTGCACATTTGTGTACAGCTGCACGATAAAAAGCCCTAGCCCTTATGATTGTCGCCCATTTTGAGTCATATTTCTGATAGTAAACCATGAGCTCTTCACCTCTGGTGGGGGATGCATCCCCAGAATCCCCCAATTGTAAATCGGCGTCTGAATGTTAATGTCCTCAATTCAGGTCATTTGTTGCGATTATATCTAAGTCTATTGTCCATCAAGTTCACCAAGCTCCGCCTACAGTAATTATTTTATCCAAGAAGACAAGGTCTCTAGATATCACAAGTATTGTTCTTATTGTTTTATATTATATCTGAAGTGGCGGAATGCCTGTTGTGCCGCTACAACCAGCTGTCTGGAGGAGACTCCACGTGTTACCAGGGAACAACAAAAAGACAGACCTGCAGTTCGACGGAGGAATTCTGCGGACTGGAAGTGCAATATACACCCGAACAACAGAGTAAGTACATGTACATGTGCATTCTTCAATGAGCACAGACAGAGCTTGCTACCCCTGATAACTATAGAAATAATCTCCCTTACTGTAAACCTCTCCTCTGGACATTGTATTGTATTGTACTGTATACATTGTGTATTTCTATACCGCCTCTTACAAACCACTACCAATCGGAGGCGGTCCCAACTACAGCCCGCAGGTGTTGGAGTTTTACACTCCGAATCGTTTGAGGAATTGTGAGTGAAGAACTAGGTAAAGGTCCTTACGCGGCGGGTGTGGTTCGAACCTGCAACCCTAGCTCCGGTTGCAAGGCGGCGACCTTCACCACTACACTATCCTCACCATGTTCGGGGCCCTGAGGGGATATTACAAAGGTGAACATGAAAATTGGTGCAATGGATGAAACATGATAATAACTACAACTGCCATTCATTCGCTCAGTACACAAATATACATAGCGTCTTTTCATGGTAACTAATCAGGGATAGTGGGATAAAAGATGTGAACGAGATATGGGTGAACGAATTGTCCGGGAACGAATTGTTTGTTGGACGAATTACCCGTTACAGAATTGTTGGTGACCGAATTGTCGTGACACCTGAAAGTAAACAGGAAAACTGATGCAATGGGCTCTTATTACAGACTAAAATGTACTTCTTCCTTAAAAAAACTGTTAAAACAGCCGGGTTATTAATTAGTATTTTTGTTGTCCATTGTCTAAAGTATTTGAAATCTACCGAGGATGCCTAGAGAAAACGGGAATCGGTTGTCACATACTGTAGGTAGTGCTGCTGTGGGACCACTTGGTATCCAGGCTACATTCACCACCTGTAGAATGTATTGCATCGGCGACTACTGCAACAACCAAACCGCTCCTTCTTCTGAAAAATCACCTGCATGGGAGACGCAATAATTGGTTCCCATTATGCTCGCTAGTAGAAGCTTTCGAAGTTATTAGATCTATATTATTTTCGGTGTTTTCTGATGAGACATTATTGCTATGTATACGCCTATGATTTTACAAAAATAAATTTGCTGCTAGGCCGATTTATAATTATAGACGATTGTGACTAAAACTATGCCATTCCTGTATTTGATCTACAAGTAGTCTAACTTTCTCGGGTAAGCCTGATTTAATTTAGTTTCTGTTACTTTGGGTGTTTTGTGCTTCAACTTGTGCTAAATGAACATTAATTTGCGTTAGATGGGTTCAATTTAAGTCTATTTAAGTTTAATTTTAAACTAAGGTTACCGGTTCATTTCGTAGTAGTCACAGCATTGCAATTTTATTGACAAAAACTTGATCAACATGTACAATAAAATCTCTTTCATAAATATATGCGTGAAACTGTATATTTGTGTTTATTTAAAAACTGAATTCATTGTATTTGTGTATTTCTATACCGCCCCTTACAGACCACTGCTACTCAGAGGTGGTCACGACTACTGTAACAGCCCGCAGGTGCGTCGGAATTTTCACGTTATAGCGCTTGAGCAATTGTGAGTGAAGGACTTACTAAAGTTTCCTACGCGGCGGGTGGGATTCGAACCTGCAACGGTTGCAAGGCGGCGACCTTCACCACTACACTACCACGCCCCACAATTCATGATTATTGGCCGTTGCGGTTAAACTGCTAGGTTTGCCGATTCTACAAAATCTTGTCAAGTTAGATTTTATTGTTCAAATTACATATACAAATGTGTCATCATTGTTTGATAATTAAGGTTCTAGTAGCTTTAAACACTGGCTAAAAATAAGAAATCTCAGAAAATGTTTGAAGTAAGCCTATTAAGATTATAGAAATGGGTGTATAACTTTATATAGTCTTATAGTAAGCCTTGTAGTATTGCAGCAGAAGTAGTCTAGTCAGTGGGCTTCAACTCCCCCCAGCAGCTGGGCTCAAAAACTTCTGACCTTCCACCCTTCTCCCACAACAATCTTTCTCCATTCATACCGACAAGTCTCCCCCAACCCTATTTCCGAATTTTACACATTATAGATATCCCCATTCCAGTTTTCCACTGGGCGCACTTGCGCCCGCTTGGTATAGGGATAGAAGCCGTTGAGTCTTGTCAATGATGAAATACGAACACGTTAATAGTAAAGCAAGAATTGAGATGATCAGAGCTCTCGGCTTTTCTCTAGAAGTCGTTGAGAATTAAAAAAATACATCTGAACAGAATTTTTTCTTTAGGAAATGTTTCAATATGTTTCTTTAGAAAATGTTTCAATATTTTTCTTTCAGGAGGTGTGAATCCGTGACCCCATCCTCCCTAAATCCACCACCGGGAATGATGAAGGGACTAGAGTTGATAATAGGTTTAAATATGCCCTACACAAGAATTTGCACGACATTGAAGACACACGTTGGCCTAATGGACTCGTAGGACTAATCTGAAATAATTATTATCTTGTAAAGGTCGGCTATACTTAGGCCTATTCAGAGATGTAAAGAGACGTTGGGCAGACGGACAAGCAGAGGTCCAAGGTGGATGAGTATAATAGGCCTACATGTCTTTCTTATTGTGAACAAGCATAATAACCAACGCAAGACCATATTATTATTATTTTGAAAGTCTACATTTAATATAGTTTTCCTACGTATAACATACATGTAGCCTACCTACACACTTCTACGGCACTACAATAAAAATTAATGTAGGCCTACACTGTACGTGCAGAGGCGTAGCCAGAAACTGATTTCAGGGGTGGGGGTTTAGAAATGTTTGCTCTGCAAGTGGCCACAAAAGCCCTAGGGTTAGGGTTAGCTAGGGTTAGGGTTAGGGTTTGATCAAAATTTCGGGGGTTTGCCTACAAAAAATAAAAAATACATGGACAAAAATCATTTCGGAGGGTTTGAACCCGTAAAAAACCTAAATGCGCCAATGCCAACGTTCGGTAGTCGTATATCGATTAAAAGGAGTTCAGTCACCTGTTGTTGGTCTATCTTTTCAGCCGATTGAGATCTGCCTTTTCTTCTGATCAATGACTCTGCTCTTGCTTGAAGTTGTATAATCTGTTTCGAACTTGCACAACATGGAAGTACAATTTTAATATCTTTCATGTCGTACGTACACGCTTTACTCGAGTAGCCTACCGTACACGCCTTAAATGTCTGCTAGTATTCAAATCACTGCACGAGAGTGCTAATAACCATAGGCCTGAATAGGCGACTACTGCATCAGCGCCCGCTCCTCTACGAACGGTCTTCTATCAACTTTATAATCCGCCGACTCTGAGGCGGGGTGGAGAAACCAAGATTTTTGGAAAATAAAAAGTTGTTTTTCTGGGGGGTTATTGTTTTTTGTTTTTTTGGCTTTTTGATTTTCCGAATTCGGACGACGTTAAGAAAACACTCCAACTCAGATTAATTCAGCTGAGACTTCAGACTGATAGACACAAAATCGTTGATGATAGCAGTTGATATTATTACAGTAATAAGTCAACTCCTGGATTTTAGGCCATTGAATCAATGTTAATAAATAATTCTAAAAATAGAAATGAAAAAACTAAAAACCAAAGTCCTATGGTTTCTTTCTTTTTTGGAAAAACCAAAAAACCAAAAAACTAAAAAACAATAATCTGCCACCCCTGCTCTGGCGGCACCATCAAATCCAACCCGAGAAAAATGTTCTCCTAGGCCGACAACGCTAAGATGACTTGCTAGGCAGGCCTACAGTAGTCAGTACTCTCTCTGTTCAATAGGAGCCATTGACAGTAGAAGGACATATCCCAATTTTGTATCACTTTACAGTATACCCAATTACCCATTTCGAAATCACTTTACAGTATACCCCATTTGATCACTTTACAGAAAACCCCATTTTTGGGTCACTTTACAGTATACGCCATTTCTGGATCACTTGACGGTATACCCCATTTCTGGATCACTTTACAGTATACCCCATTTCTGGATCACTTTACAAGTTTACAGTATACTCCATTTCTGGATCACTTTACAGTATACCCCATTTCTGTATCACTTTACAAGTTTACAGTATACCCCACTTCTGGATCACTTTACAGTATACCCCATTTCTGGATCACTTTACAAGTTTACAGTATACCCCATTTCTGGATCACTTTACAGTATACCCAATTCTTGTATCACTTTTAGGGCTATGCCATTCTTGATTCATCTCATTTCTGGATCAAATGCAGGCGGAGCTGAATTACAATAGTACGCCACCCAATGAACTTTGTCTTGAGGTCAAGTACTACATCAAGAGATTGTAAGTGAGTCCTATTAGATATTTCACGATATTACGATCCCTGTAACTCTCGACAACTGAGACAAAGGGAAGAACGACGATATGATGGAAATCAGTTTTCATACGGCGCCAATATGTCCGGCGCCAAAATAGCGTGCGCTAAACTCACTGGCGCCAAATCAGTGGCGCCAAAACGCCGGCGCCAAAAAGTCACTTACCGGTGTGTACGGTGTGGCTCGATCATACACTTCCCGTTTGATCTACTTCTAATGGCGTTCGTGATCAATAGGCCATGGCTATGTATTTGGTGCATTTAAATGGGAAAGGTGAATCGAATTTTCTTTTGCGACTGTAGTAGGCTTATAGTTTATTATGACCTCGACCCTCGGGTAATATCCTTCACTACCGCTCATCCGTTGGAAGGGACACCTCGCCATTTTAGGTCCCCGTGATCGGACCGTTGTAGCCCGCGATTCCTAATTAACTCTATTACCTTAAACTTTGCTAATTAATATAATAAATTCACCGCCTGTAAGCTTACTGTAAGCTTAATAGTGTAGGCTAGTACGTACTGTACCGCCACTCTTGTGACTAGACAAACTGTAGGTCTACCTAGGAGTTTCTGTTGGAGGCAGGGGCGTAACTTTGGTCTAGAAAGTGGAGGAAGTACCAATTAATTCTTCAAATGTCTTACTTTGTTCTAAAACGGGAGAGTGCCAATTTACTATTCAAGTTTCTTACATAATGACTTTTAGAATGGTTAAGTAGAATAAATAGATCAAAGAATGATTAATTGATTACGATACACATAATTATAGATGGTAAAGTCACGGTAAAGTCAAGCCGAACGTAAAATATTGAAAACTATGGAATGACGTTTTTTTATTTTCTATTTGAAAAGGTGAAGGGTACGATACCGCTATTCAAACGTTGGGTTACAAATACCCAAGGTCGTAGACAGGGGGTATTTTGGGTGTTTAAACACCCCCGAAGTGGAAAAATGAACTTGTAAAAGTTCGTTTTAATGTGAAAAGGTAATAAAATACGAGTTTTGGGGCGTAAAACACCCTCCGAAAAGAATTAATGTAAAAGAAAATTTTGTAGAACGCGAAAAACACCCTCCGAAACAAAACCCTAGCTACGGCCTTGCAAATACCCCTCATAACCTCCCAACACACACACTCACACATACATGTACACAAAATACGCTTATGGTTGGAGTAGAGATAGAACATTAGATGGTAATAATTTATTCATCGAAATACGATCACATCTGAGTCAAAGGGATATCTGTAGAATCTCTTATCAGAGTTCGCTGCAATAAATAAAACAGTCTGCTGACGACTCTGATACCGACCTGCTAACCAGCTGCGGCTGCTGTGGTTCAATTCCTTCAAGCATTCTCTGATTCTCGACGGGAGACAACGGTCGTGTGTTTTTCTTCTCAGCTGATTCAGGCGAAGAGTTATATACTGCACGGTCTTCAAACAAGAAGAGTCAATCTTCAGAGACGTAAGAAACGATAAGCAGCTGTGTTTCAATCAGTTTCATTCTGTTGCTTCCTGTGGCTTTTCTAAGTACTAGCCCAGTTAGCTACATTGGGAGCGCGTCGGGCCTTGTGTTTGCAAGGTTCCGAGTAGGCCTACGATCCCGATGTCTGCCGACATTCAGAGATTAACATCTCGGGCTATCACATGGGGCGTGTGTGGAGCAATGGGATAGTCGATGCCTTGCGTCCGAATGGTCGCAGGTTCGATACAGACCCGAGCCACCGCGCAGGGACCTTGAGCAAGTCCTTCACCGACAGTTACTCGTGGCGCTTCGGCGTGAAAACTCCGACACTCCCTTTCGGGCTGTGGTCGGGACCGCCTCTGAGTAGTAGGAGACTTTAAGGGGCGGTATAGAAATGTATGAATAAATAAATAAAAATAAGTAATATAGTATTACAATTTTAAAAAAACATGTATTCGTTTATTAAATTCACATTGACAGACCGCAACATGATTACAGACAGGCTATACGAAATACGGCCCGCATGGCACGACACGCAGGTCCGCCTTTACAGCGTGTTAGCCTTATACTAATGGCCTAAGTGCTGGAACGCTCCTGGTACGGCCAAATCAGGAGTGGGGGGTGGACGATCTTATTTTCCAACTGATACGAGAAAAACCTCACAAGAAAGCGCCTTTGGCAGCTAACAGAAACTTAAAATAAATTACTGCCCTAGTGGGGCTCGATCCCAAGATGCCAGATCAGTACTTAGCTTATCGGCCAGCCGCTCTCTCCACTAAGCTACGGATCCACCCCGTTTTATTTACCACAGGAGGACTAACAGGATTTTTTTTATGTAATTCCTCATTAGACATTATTACATACATTCAAAGAACTTGAACTTTACCAATTTCATTTAATATTATTTTTATTATTTTAAATTTTTTACTAATTTACATATTTTTCGTTTTCAACCCTCACTCGGATAATGAGAACTGATTAACATTCATAGATTGGGGCGTATTTATAGGGTTATATGGGTTTAAATCATGCTCCTCCCCAAATCTTTGCCATGCATATTGAATGTAAACCCCCATTGTGAAATTTTAAATAACAACAATTCTGTTAAAAAAATACAGCTTTGAAAAAAATTTGAAATAATTGATGAGCCGAAAATAGACGATAGCAGAAGATTTTGAGGTGAAAATCCAAAAATTTTTGTAACATACTAAAAAATTCATCAGAAACTTCGTGCGGAACCCCCCTCCACACGAAATCAGTTTCTGGCTACTCCTCTGTTCATAAATATGAAGTCGTAGACAGATATTCATACTTTACATACACAAATTTATGCACACATTATTGAGAATCCCGTAATTGTAGCTTCTATGGAAAGTTCTGATTCGCTTTGGAAACACAGAATTCTTGTCGTAACTAATATATTCGACTGACAATTCGATGAAAGAATAAAACAGAGTTCTCTGTATAATTCACAGAAGTAGAAACGGCGCTTCACAACGGTGTCACAATGTCTGAGAAAACGTCAGTAGCAAACGTCGAACCCAAGGCTGACGACTTTGACGACCAAATAGCGACTGACATATTTAAGCTCGTACAGGTTTAAAGACGCATGAAATGAAACGAATAGCATTGCGAGAAATCGACCGATCACAACGGCGGTCCTATGTCAACTCTTCTGGCCTCTGTCTGTCTGTCTGTCTGTCTCGGTCTCTGTCTATCTGTCTCTGTCACTGTCTCTGTGTCTCTGTGTCTCTGTGTCTGTCTGTCTGTGTCTGTCTG
>JAQFXW010004527.1:0-11002 GCA_034693945.1 Dendrobaena attemsi
AATAGCACGTAATTATTTACGGGTTAAAAACCAGGTCTTACCGTCATTTTTGACGGGATATACCTAGTATATACATAATTTGTATATAATTTTGTGTATTGACATAGGTATGTAAGTTTTATGTATCCTGAGTAATGGCATTTACACATGCTTAGTGTATACAGTACGATGAAGAGATTTCCAGGCTAGTTTCTGTAGTGCATAATTAGAAGGGAAAAGACACAAAGGCAGACAATGATTATGCTAGATAGACAGCATTGAAGACATCATAGCATCACTTGGACTCGATGGCAGTTGAGATCGTTTGTTTGTACTCATCGCCGTCTGAAGGTTAGCTTTAGGAACTGATGTGATGGTGATGATAGTTCTGTGTGTCTAGATAGGACAATGTGGTGCAGTGGATGTCCGGTGCCTTGTGACCGAAAGGTTGTGGGTTCGAATCCCACATGAGCGTCTAGGCACCGACCTTAGATAAATTGTTTACCAATAATTGTCTGTGAGGAAGGCAACCAGAAACCACCTCACTCTCCTCATCCCCAGATGGCATAAGCCATAGATCCTCTTTAGCGGAGAACTCATCATCATGTGTTGTCCTTTCTTAGGGCCCTTGCTGCCAGATGTCTTTCACAAGTGAAACTGTTGTCAGCTGATAATTAAATGGAGACTGTGTTCCTGTCAGGTCTCTGTGATTCTGTGAAGCTGCCACTGTGTGACGGACTTCCCACGGGCTTCCAACACGTCTTGCCTTTGAGGCACCGGTGCACTTCCAGTTGGCAGTGACCTGGAGTTTTCCCAAGTGACTGACACAATTAAGTTGACTGGATGGTTTATGACTTGCTTCTCAATCACAGGCAATTAGCGGGTGCCAGCTGATTTCAATGACTTTCTTTCACTGCACAGCTCTTTATTTGCAGGCCCCAAGCAAAATCCTTGCCTCCTAACCTTCCTATTAGGAAGGCCTGGTCTATCCAAGCCTCCACTTGAGAGAAACCATGGGTGTCTTTCTGTCATCCACCACACAAGGCACAATGGTGTCATCTGATGTAAATCGACTGCAATCCCCGCTCTAGCATTCGTCAGTGAAGGGATTACGTGAAATGCTTCTTAAAAAAATTAGTAAAAATTGTCTCATTGTTTATTCGACTGTTTTGGTTTGGATTTCTGAGCTTTCCAGCCAATCATCTCCTTTTTGGTGTGTGTGAAATGTTTTCTCACGGTCGTTTTTTTAAATCTTCTCCATGTTGTCTTGTCTATGAAAGAGTTTTGTACAGTCAGGATCAGTTATTATCAGTTGGTTGAGTGGTCACATCTGCAAATATTCCCTGCCATGGCTGACCGGTCCATTAAGCAGAATGATTACTCTAGAGTGCACTCCTACTATACCAGCTCATTTATTGCCCTAGAATTAAAACCCTAGATTTATGGGTATATAATTATTCGTAAAAGAGCAGGAACATTAGATGAATTTGTGGGATGGCCATTGGGGTGGAGGCAATTGGATAGGGAACTCTTGCAATGCAGGTTTGAACTTACACTAGGACAGTTGCTGTATAAAAATAACATTGATGACATACATTCCTTGAGCTCATATTGGGGTGCATCAAGAAAATTTTAATTTTATTTTGTATCTGTCTGTTATTACATTGTGTTCCTTTAGCCTCTAGAAACATTATTGTGTGAAAGAAAATCTAATTGAACAATAATTTGAGGTCACTCCGGGCTGAGAAAAGTTTTGCTTATGGTTGTGTACAGTTTGGTACTGGTTCGCAGGATATTGATCACCGTGGAGAAGCGTTACATATTAATTGTAATTATTCCAGTAATTGTTGTCCAGACTTTATTCTAAATTAAAATTATAAAATAAATTACAAGTGCCCATATTTTAGCTTGCCAGATGCCACATTGAACTATTAATATACTTAATTCTGATTTCCGAATTTATTTCATCTATGTTTGCAGTCAGTTTTGTGTTTATTTCCATTGAGCCGTGGTGAGCGATAATCGACTAAACACTGATCATTGAAACAAATCCCTAAATATCCTTACAAAATAGTCCTGTTATTATTTATTATAGGTCGTTTTGTTTGCGCTCACAGTTTAAGTTGGCTGTCCGAGACAGGACCTCGAGCTTAAAGAAATTATTGCTGGTCCATGGCCTGTAGTAGTTTGAGAAGCGCTGTCCTAGAGGGAACATTCCTCTGCACTCTGTCTATTCTCCCCGGTTCCTCTATGGTATTCTAATGACTGACTGCATATAGCCATGGTCCTCAAAATGCAGATTTACTCTCATTCGTTTATGCAGATTACAGAACTCTGCATGGACGCTGATGAAGGACAGCGCTTTGCCAAAGTGCTGTTAAGTATCTCCTATACAGCGGATTGATGCACTATAGAATTCTGGCTGCTCTCTTCACGTCTGGCATTGCATTTCGGCGGCAATGAACCAGAATTTCCAACTGCATTTATCAGCCATCATTAAATATCCATTAGACCTTTTAGCTTTTGGACATCAGCTGCTGTCCTCTCTCTCTATTCTAGTGTCACATCTGTCATGTCTGTCTGTCTGTCTGTCTGCCTGTTCAAGCGGTCTGTAAAGTAGCCTTTACGACTGATTTGTATGGTTGTTATGTATTATGTTGACACTTCTTATTCCAATAATGGCTTGATGGCTCCTATAAAGAGATCTCTGACTACAGCGGCACTTCTGGTTGGCTTCTCAAACGGAATCAGAACTAGGAAATGTTTCTTCATAGGTTGCCAGGCAACGAGGGTTCTTGAATGGACCATATATATGTCTTGCCTTCTGAATGCCACTTGAGGATGTGTCCTGTCTTAGGAAATCTGCCTTGTAACTGCAGATGCTAAGTGCACCTTCCATCTGTATCTGGAGGGCCATGGCCTCTTGCTCCAGGGCTGTGCTGAAAGGGATTCTTCTACAGGCATCAGGCAGACAATGTAATGTAATAAAACATTAGGTAGAGCCTTTCAAGAGAAAACCTCCCAATGGAAATTTCGGCACCCCGATATTTTGCGCTCAAGACGATTGCGCGCCGATCAAAGCGTGCCGACCAAAGCGTGTCGAGGCCTTCAAACGCCAGAAGTTTCTGAATCGCAAAGAGCGATACATGCAGAGGCTAACTAACCGACAGCGTCGAGCCCTTCAGTCCCCAGAAACCAACTAATTGTAAACTCTTTCAATCTCTTAGATTTCCTTTTCAATCCGTCACAAGAGGCCTATATCATACGTCTGTAACGTCGCTGCGATTATAAGTGTCGAAACATTATGACATTATGCAATATATATTTCAGCAGGAAAAATTGCATTATGATGAGAAGATGACGGGATCTTCTCATCATAATACAATTTTTTCCTCCGTCATCATTATGACGGGCAGCACTGCTAGTATATATATCACTAGTAGCAAGCTACTTGACAGCATCAGTTGTCACCAACTGTCAGTTTAAGTGCTATTGTTAAGTAGTAGATAGAATTTCAATTGTGCTTTAAGAGCGTGAACACTTCTGATCTTCTGAATGAATGTATGTATCCAATCCGGGATATTCTGAAGAGGTGTCATTAAATTTCTACCTGAAGGAGTCAATGAATGAATGACAGAGTGTGTCAGACAGGCAAACAGACAAATAGACAGGTCTTGCCATGGTACATTTGAGTTATTGCTCTACTGATCTTAAAAGCTGAAAATAATACACTTACAAATTCTTGTCCTCGACAGCAATGGCCTCTGATGACATAGGCTGTAGAGTGTAGAAACACACACACACACACCAGACAGTTGAACAGTTCTATGGACTGTGGTGGTTCCAGCAATGGCAGGATTAGATTATAGTGGACTGTGGTGGTTCCAGCAATGGCAGGATTAGATTATAGTGGACTGTGGTGGTTCGAGCAATGGCTGGATTATTTAGATTGGATTAGTTTATGCTGCATTGAACCACTTTGTACTGTATGAACCCAACAAAAACTGGAATGCCTGCAATGTTTATGTATATGATTTCATTTTTAATGAGTTTGAGTCGGTGTTGGATTGAAAATTTAATGTGCATTGTGCACTTACATTTCAAACAGATAATATGTAATTGCTTTCACAGGGAACACACATAGAGGAGGATCTTTTTCATTCTTTATGTTTCTGCAATGGCATTAGCGTCGTTTGTTGATGGATTAGGTTTGACACCAGTTCTTAACTGACTCAGATTTTGATGCAGAGAAGGGGATTAGAAGTACTGCATAGTGTACAATTGTACATACACCTTCACAACTCTCCTATATATACCTCTCTGTTCTGTATCAGATTCAGTTGGTGATTCAGTTTCAGGCTTTCACTGTGGAATCTGAGCTAAGCTCAACCTGGGATTTGTGGGGATTCCGTTAGAAACGTCCATGGCTCAAGCGATATCCTTTCTCCCATAACATTTGCAGACCTATATAATAAAAGTGAGTCTATTATAATAGTGTTACTTTGATAGCAGTGGACGTATGGACGACACCTTAGACTAAATACATTTATTATGGTGGCTAATTGATGGCATGCAGTCTGTTGATACTTGATAATAGAAAGCCCTCTGTGACAATAGTATACCCTACACACACTGACTGGTGCTGTGTGGTGAACTGGAACAGATAGATTCCAGGGCTGTCTCGGTCTGCTGCCCTCAAATGTGCTGTCTCATTTTGGAGACTGCCTTATCACGGCTCTGCCACTAACTCTGCTGGACGCTGTGAGTAACCAAGGTCTCTCCAGTCAGTAACTATGCACTTGTGGCTGCATCTGTTCTTGACCACTTGGTGAAAAGACATCCCCAGTGTACAGTATCTGGCCATTCTGAGCCCCACACCAGTTGGCCCTATACCAGGAAGACTTTAATGGACCACATGTGAATCACACAATGTGCTCTGAAGCATATATAGTGCAGATGTGGTCATCAATAGAATTCAATGGCTGGTCAGACTCAGTTAGGTCTTGCCAAGTAAGTCTTAAATCTCTTAATAACAAGTGTAGGCATTATGCAGCCTCGTAATCTTGCATGCAGTCATCCATATGTCCAAGATCTTTCAAACCACTAAATGCATCCCGAGCTGACACTAAGTTCTAAATTTGACTGGCTGACTGAGAAATGTGTAAAGCTGTACACACTTATTACATTCCAGTGAAGGGTGCATATAATTGTATTGTGACACTATGAGGAGTTTGTAGGGTTCTATTTTACAAGAGGTCTTACTTTAAGCCACCTATACATGGACTTGAAATGGATGGTGGACTTCTGGTGGCTTAGTGGATAGGGTCCAAACTGCCCAGTGTTCCACGGATGGTCAACTCGATTATGAATGCTGATTAATTTGACTTCTATCTGGACTCCCTAGCCTGCATGTAGCGACAGAGCGAAGCAGACACTTGTGTGAGGTTCAGTTAGTGGCTGAATATTTTGTATGTTCTGTGGATTTTTCATTTGCGTTGCTCCATCTGAGTCCATGTCGGTTTCTTTTCCATGGCACATAATCTGTGCATTGGATGGTATTTTTGGAATCCAGTTTGCCTCAAGCAGTGCATTCTGTGCAATTGGATACAACATGGCCGCCCTAGGTGTTACTGTCGGAAAAGCAAACCTTGTCGATACAGATTACTAAACTGGATCAACAGGATCGGTCTTTATTGTGCCTCTGGGTCTGGTTTCGATAAGTCTCCAGTACATAAACTCGGCAAGTGCATGGTCTTGATGGTGTCCGCTGAACACCTGTATAGTTCGTTCTATGGAGGTGCTGATAGCGTAGTGGTTAGCACGCTGGACTGTCAACTATGAGGTCGGCAGTTCAAATCCCGGTCAGGACGGAGATTTGGTTTGTGAGTTCTGCTCCATCTTCACTCCCTAACCAACTCGGCTATGAGGAGTAGACTACACTGACCGCATACTGTCAGTGGGAAGATAAGATGGTGAGGGAGAGGATTGGCCAACGGCCCTCATGTGCAGAGGCTAAGAAAGTGAGGTCTGTAACACTTCATGTCCATCTGACACTGCCTCAGAACTAGTTAATAAGGGACTGCCTCCTTCTTTTATATGCAATTCAGGAATTCTTGCCTGGCTACTTTTATTGTTTGCCACACTGAGATGAACAGACTGGATGATTTGTGGATTGGATGTGGCATCAGTTGCTTTGAGATTGCTTTCAGGGAGTTGTATGGCTCATATCTCGTGACAGCCTGGAGCAGGAACAGAAGGTCTCTAGGAGACCATGTCCGATCCTATTAATCTCAGAGCTCTTACAACGCCTTTACGACTTTGTTGCTGTGGTGAATTCCTGAAGCACATAGATATTATGTGTGAATGAGAGGCTTATTATGTCTCTTGTCTCCGGCTTGAGACAACCAGCCCATCCTTTTATACTACCGGCTAGTCCTGCATATGCAGGATGAAAACTATTTTCTCACAAGTATTTGCAGCATCAGAATTTTTGTAATAGTTTGGTTAGTTGGGTGTATATGTAATGGTACAAATTGGGCACATAAGTGGCATAACAGATTTTGTTTGAGTGCTCGGCTGAGACAGCTTAGCTGTGCTAAAAGTGACTCTCTGCAGTCTAGAAGATTCAAGAGTTGGGAATGAAGATTGGTTACAAACGTTTCTTTTGTGGTTTTTGGTACAACAGTACTTACATTAGAGGAAGGCTGCTGCACTTTTATATTAATTAATTGTTTGAGAATTATTATATAGCATATCTTCAAGTGAATTTATACTGGTCAATTGTACTCCAAATTCCAGCTCTGATTCTTCATTAGACTGCTTAGTGGGTGTTAGCTCATCCAAGTTATGTATGTATATTGTATAATGATTAATGAAGTTGCTATAATGGGGATGATTAACTCTGACACACCTCCGGGTTGTAGTTGGGACCACCTCTGAGCAGTAGACTAGTAGTGTACCTGAAGGCAATAAACGGGCAGTATAGAAATATGTTAATAAATAAAAAAATGATGTTCTATTCTAAGGCTAACCTACTATGTCTGGAATCTATGTACCAAGCAAATTATATTAAATTCCATCTAGGATTATCATTCATCATCGTCATCATCATGGGTCAGATGTCTAGGATGTAATAAGTATATATATATATATATATTGTATGGTAACTAAAGCTCTTGACTGATTTATACCGAAGTGGTTCTGTGAGCAATGCTTGTGAAATGGGAGAACATTATGACAGGTTTTATATTCTGGGCCACACTGTACTTGCAGACACCATGTGTGGCAACCAGAAACTATGGCCTTTACATTAGCTGTCTCATGTTACCACATCGCAAGCAGTGCAATGTCATGGTGTAATACTGGGCTAAAATATCGAATGAGATTCTGTGTTTAGACATAGACCTTTGTTAAGTAAATGTAGGCCTCCATGCATGTGGTTGTGTATGGAATGCTGATTACTTCTAGTACGGCACAGATGGGTAACTCTGACACAGATGGGGTTACTGTACCATGATGGAAGGATTGTTCAGTCATTTGGTAGTTTGGTGGCACTAGGGAAACAAATGACAAAAATGGGTAAATGTAATAGGGGAGGGCTGGGTTTAATTTCTGGCTTAATGGCTAAAAGGCTGTCTTGTCCTGATTGGAAAGACTGATTTATGAAGTTTTCTCACATTCAATTGATATCTTTGGAGATGATTAACAGTGTAGTTGAAATGATTTATCAGATGAGGCAAAAGAGGTTGGAATGCTTGAAGGGATGCTTGCTATCACGTGGCTCAGGGAAGGGTGAGAGGGTTAATTAATTGTCAAAATGACATGGTCGTAAAAGATAACAAAGTTAGTGTTTACTGTTTAGCATTCAGTTGATCGTGGGACTTTTCTTCCTTCAGTTTTTCTTAAATATGTGTTGCTGTAAGGTCATTCATTCAGGGCTGCGATGGTGTAAAATAGACCAGTTGATCAAATTCCAGCTAAGTAACATTTTAATCACTGAAGTTATTGAGCAGGATTTGAGTAGAGATCTGTGTGTGGTGCTATATAAATTTATGTGATTGATTGATAAACTAATCTCAAGAGGCAGTCATGGGTATGACGTGTTTGTGACTTCATTTTCTTAGCTTTAGTTTATTGGCCAGAGTACCATGTGATTGAATCCCCAACAATACACTTTATATCAGACTGAAAGGCAAGAGCAGCACTGGCAGATTGAGCCTATGTAGCTAGGCTGGACTGATAATTGCAAATTAAGATTATAGCAAGACTCTGGAAACATGCAGTAGATTTGGCAAAATTTTGTCTAAGGTGAATGAGAGATGGCAGGTGCACCAATTGGCAATTGCCACAGAAATTGCTGACTTTACCAAAGGGTCATAATAGTATTATTTGTGTTGTGGCAATGACTATATATATATATATATATTATATTATAAATATATATACTATAGGTGTCATCATCATAGTTGTTATTTTATGATGGTTGCTGCTGATGCTGCCAGTGGTTTTAGGACAGAGCTCTGCAATATAATAACCAGGATGCATTCTGGTACATTCTTTGTTTCTGTATGTGGATGGTCAAATGGTGTGGGGTTGGGCCTTGGTGTCACATGTGGATGTTTGTGGATGTGGGCTTTTGTGTGGCATGTGAGTTTGTGTTGACTTTTGTTTGTCTGTTTGTGGACTTTCAGGTCACCTGTGGATGTGGGACGGTGTGGGCCTTCGTGTGTGTGTGTGTGTTCATGTATGTTCATGAGTTGACATTACATACAGGTTATGTACAATTTGTACATTGTACATTGTTGATGAGAGCCCTTCAAATGCCAGTGACTGAGAGTATGTATGTTGCAACTTAATATGAGCTGAAACTATGTGGTCAGTTATATGAAGCCCTGTATAGGCTGTATGGCGCCCAAGTACTGGATGAGTTACAGCATTGGACTTGATCTGAGGTTATGAAATATCTGAGGTTATGAAATATTCGTCAAAATTAGGCCTATAGATTCGTCTCCAGGATTGAGGCTAATTCTATTTTTTGAAACTAAGAAGGCCACTTGGATTTACGTTTGTAAGGAAATAATGTTCACTAGTATTACATTGCTTCTGAGTAGGTTCCTTGAAGGGGCACTATATAAATTTTCGAAATGAATGCTATATATATGTATATAATTTAGGAAATTCTATGCATGGATAGTGGATACTGGATAATCTTGCTAATGAAACTGATAAGCATCTGTTGCAATGGGAGAGTTAATTTTTCATACTTAAATCAGTATTTCGCCATTAGCTGTCGTTTATCACCTTAGTTGAGCTCTCTAATACTCTGAATATATGGAGGAGTGTCAGATGAATGCTCTGAATGGATTAATCAGATTATGGTATGTAGGCCTACGTATGACCATGATTATGACCATGATTATGACCATTTCTACAATGATTTCGGCCGGTTATGTCAGAAATAAGAAGGTTCCTGAATTTTCCTGAATATATGGAGAAAACTCTGCTGCAGGGGATTATGAGACCATTGAAACGATGTATTTGAACTAGATTCCAATTAGACACAAGCACTGTATGCACACTGTCCAACCTTTAAGAGGAAAGAGAGGCCAATGAAGATGTAACGACAAAACTCTGCTAAGCAGGAGAAATAAGCATAAGGACTAAGCAGGAGGACAGAACATGAGAGGTAAGCATGAAGACAAAACAGAATGACTAAACATCGAGGACTAAGCATGACGATTAAGCGAGACTACGAGACTAGAATGCGGTCACAGTTGTATTACCAAGATAACAGAAACATTGTTCACAGTATATTGGGTGGAAAAGCATTGCGGAGACATCGGGGCTGTAACCCAGTGTGAATCTGCTTTTCAACAGGTCTACAGCTCTTGAATGGATACGGTGACTTGGACTTTGGTAGGCGGAACCAAGAACTCCTATGTACATTAAACCTAATATCTAGATCTCCTTGGCGGAACCAAGGATCTGGACCATGTGTTAGGAGCAAGAGATAAGGAGGAGTCTAGGTCACAGCAGATGAACTGTGCAGTCCAATTAGGGTGGTGATGTTAATATCTTCTGGAAGTGGGCCAGAGTCTGAAGGACTTGTTAGTCAGATAAAAAAAGATAAAGACCACCTGGGAAGGATGGAGGATAGAAATCCCCTCCTAGTCGCACCCAATTTTTTTTAGAAGACTTCAACTCGTTAGCTAGTTGCCTTATACTAATGTGTTTCTTGCATTGCGTGGCAGTGGTCAAGTAACGGAATATGGCAAAACATTTATTCAGTATTGAATGGCCAGAAACGCTTCCAGATGTGAGATTCACTGATATGAAGAGAAGGAATCCGGGCTGCCTGTGTGCAATAGAAAAGAGATCCTTCTAGATAAACAATTTGGGGGTGGCCCTAAAAGACGGGTAAATAGAATGAATGACTTTAAAATGTCTAGGAGAAGGAAGAGCTGTGGAGTGTTCTGGAGGCAAGAGAAGCGAAGAGCTGTCTTAAGACCAGAGCTGAAGGCAGAAGAGTTCTAATCAGCCATCTATCTATCACAGCTGCTCAGATCCAGTGCAAGCAATTTTGCGGTTTCCGCTGTCCACAAGAACTCGACTAATATCTTACAAATGCTTGGCACCTGATCCTATTGGTAGGAAAGAAGAAGCCAACATTTTGCAACTGATCCAACTAGCCAAGATTGACAGAATGAATAAGCCTATATTATTGTACGAAAGAGTTCTTGCAGTGGAGAGAGTCCAGACTCACGATTACTGAATTTGTAACTTTCTGCATTATAAGTAATATAAAATATACTTGACAGTGTTTCAGCAATATGTGTGACTGATTTGATTTTTCCATTTCTCCATTTGGAGGATTTATATGACATGTCTCAACAATTGCTACTTAAACATTCCATACAAATACAATAATCCAATTCTATGCGGAAGATTGGTGGTTGGTGGACTGTCAACATGGTAAGGGTCAATGGAATGGTATGATGGAACAATTTATAAAGTTCTATGTTTT
>JAQFXW010004528.1:0-11000 GCA_034693945.1 Dendrobaena attemsi
TGTAGTCGGGACCGCCTCTGAGTAGCAGTGGTCTGTAAGAGGCGGTATAGAAATACACAAATACAATACAATACAATAAAAGAGAGAATAGAATTATGATAGGACACAAGAGGACGTAACAAATGAGACGTGGGATGAACAGACTTAATAGGGGGATATAATGATAGAACAGACTAGATTGATTCAGGTGCCTTTTGTTCACGGTGAGCATTCTACTATAGTTTGTGTAGCGTTGTGACGGCGCAAGTGGGAGAGTCGTCGCCTTGCGTTCAAAGGGTCGCCGGTTCGATTCTCACTCAAGCCGCATCGTAGGGACCTTGGACAAGTCCTTCGCTCACAGTAAACTCCGACCACATGCGGACTGTAGTCGGGGCCGCCTCTGAGTAGTTGTAGCACTTTTTTCGTTATGTTTGTTGCATTACACTTTTTTGATGTAATCATAAGCAATATAGGTGTACTCACTAAAATTGCTTAAATATTTTGATAAAATGTGGCCCTTTAGATGTAAATAAGCTTATTGATTTCCTTTTGGGACGTAGAATTGCACTTTAATAGTATAGAAGTGTGTGAATAAGTAAATAAAGCTAAATACATATGTCAAAATATACATGTTAAAATATGCAATACATTATAGTGGCTCATTTTTATGATCACCCATAAAATCATGACCGTTCTTGACTTAATTAAACGAGCTTATAAGAAAATTTTATATCTAAGCTGTCTAAAAATGTGATGTGAAGTGCATTTGCAGAACCAGCATTTTTACCCCGAGTCGGGCCGAGTGTTTAATACGTTGCTATTAGATCATTTTATTGATATGCGAACAATTTATTATTAAAATCTATTCTCACAGATTTTTAACCGCTTATACCTAATGTCTATGCATCGTTCACGTTCAAATGATTTTTAATTTTTCCCCATTACTTCTTTTGTTGTGGAAAGGTTTTTTAAATTCATCCATATTTCACTTGTGATTTCAACTGCTTATGGGTACTTATTTTTTTCTTTTATTCACACATTTCTATACCGCCCCTTCAAGTCTCCTACTACTCAGAGGCGGTCCCGACTACAACCCGGAGGTGTGTCGGAGTTTACACGCCGAAGCACAACGAGCATTTGTGAGTGAAGAATTTGCTCAAGGTTCTTACGCGGCGGGTGGGATTCGAACCTGCTACCTTTCCGTTGCAAGGCGGCGACCTTCACCACTACACTACCGCGCCCCACAACTGCATTTCAACTGCATATGGATACGGCCTAGCCTACATCAATAACAAAATAGCCATCTTCTTTTATTGACTTTCGAACTGACGCAACATATGATTTTCATTCATTATTAAGCCTATAGTGCATGCTAGGCCTATAATAATTCTTATTTATTTATTCACGCATTTCTATACCACCCCTTCAAGTCTCCTACTATTCAGAGGCGGTCCCGACTACGACCCAGAGGTGTGTCAGAGTTTACACGCCGAAGCGCTACGAGCAATTGTGAGTGAAGAACTTGCTCAAGATCCTTACGCGGCGGTTGGGATTCGAACCTGCTACCTTTCGGTTGCAAGGCGGCGACCTTCACCACTACACTATACCGCGTCCCATAGTAAATACGTGTCAGTGTGCCTTTTATCATCCTACAACCCTATCCTATAATAAAGTGCATTGCAAACCATTGATATTGATCTAGCTTACTTCTAACCTATATGAGATTCTGTACATATAATCAGCTTAGTTATTCGTAATTATGATGCTAAAAAATAGGCCTAGGCTACTTTTAAATAGTCTATAATATTATGCACCGGATAGCACGCATCAACTGTAATCATTAATTGTTTTGATACTCATATAACATTATCTAGAACGTTACTCAATACTCAACCCACGACTGTCTACATCTAAACGCTAATATCGATCGGAAGCAAATTACTCCCGATATTATAAGCAACAGAAGAATTCCATACATGCAAAGAATTCAATCCTAATTCGATCCACGCCAGCTTCAGCCATGTGCACGCCATAGTCCATACAGATGCGCGCAGGCGCCTTCAACATCTTGTCAGAAGCACGCACACAGAGCAGCTCTCCCAGCTTGCCCGGGTTTCAGCAAAATCGGATGAGCTGAGGCGGCCGCGCGTGCCGCAGTCCATGCGCAGATAGCGCGTGGTGACCTTGTCTGCTCGGCGTATGTACAGCTACGTGCGCCAAACGCTGTGTGTGTACGCGGGACCTAAATCAGTGTATCGAGCGGCGTAAAGTAGTCCGCGGTGAAAAAGACTGAAATCCTACGGAAGTGAATTGAAAATTGTCGCCGCTATACATAAGAAAACGTCGTAAGGGCTGGTCGTGGAGGCTGCGAGCGGTTGGCGAGTTGGTCTGTACGCGAGAAGGTAAATTTCCTCTATACGACCTTCATGATGCTGTATGTATATAGACCGTGGAGATATATCTCTGCATATTATGCGTTGCGTTTGCTTTGGCCAAGATGGCGGTCTATATGTGTAGGCGCTTGCTGCAGCTTACTGATTTTACATACGATTGACTGGCCAAACTATTCTTGGCAAATATCGGAATTGTTTCATAGCCAATTATTATCTAGTCTTAATGAAATGGATGATATGGAACGCTAGACTATCTATCACGAAATGGTTTCCTCGACAACAGAAATGAGGTAAAAATTTATCGCTGTGGGAATCTATTATGGCGAAACTTGAGCTGAATGAGGTTAGTTGATTACTATATGGGGCATAGGCATCTCCAGAGAATGTGGGCTTCGTTTATTACGGCAGAGACATGCTGTACCGCCCTACAAATTATATATGGACATATATAAATATAATATTATATAAACTATAATATATATATATATATTATTGTGCATTTAGGGTCTACAGGTATTCATAGCAAGAGTTTTTGATTAATCAAATCTAACGTATAATTAGTCAATTAGTCTGGTTTATTGGCCCACGAGTATAAACGTGCGCATTGCTAATATTGCAATTCAATAATTTTCCTTTATACATAATATAATTGTAGGGCCTTTGAAGCTGGCTGTTGAGAAAAATATAATTCTCATTGATTGAGCTTTCGGACGTTTTCAGTTTTTCGTAGAATAAGTCTGTGGAACAAAATTATAAACGTATCTATACAGCTAGACACAGTCACACAGATGATTCGGGCTTAACATACAACTTTTTTAACGAAATCACACACGATCCATTATAGGCCTATCAGCATTGTAATTTCAGTATCAACAAGAGTAACCGTAAAACTGGTAATCTCAATTTTCTTTACGGATTTGCTGTGTGTATAAATATTTATATATAGCCATGCTTATATATATTTATATATTATTTTCATATATATATATATATTTATACATTTATATATATAGGAAGTTGGAGTGAATAGTAGGTGTTACATCGTATTAATGCATATATATATAAATATATTATATACAAGTATGTTATTTACATAATTATTATAATTATATGCAATCTATTTGGTGTACATATAATTATAATAATCAGAAGAATATATATATATATATATATACAAGTTGAAAGAGGTTATAGTCAATACAAATCAATACAATATTGAAAGAGGTTATAATCTGTAGATAAAAGAGATGCATGGTTTAAATGTAAATGATCGATTGCACACATGCGTAGTTGCGTACATGCATACGTACATTGACCTACTTTACCTTAAAACTAAGCATGCGCACAGTTGCAGCAGTACATACGCACATACATATAACTACGGTACATACACACATACATATAACTACATACACATTCACATATACATACATACAGTGCAGTGTAAATATTTAAACATTAATTACCAAAATAACGGAACACTTTCATTCGCTGACGTCCATCACTGCTGGCACACGTGCACGTACTCATTCGTTCATTCATACAACAATTTATATAGAACCTTTGCAGGGAGTACTCAGAGGTGATTTGGACGCTGGCATGCATGATTGGATGAATACGTATACATACATACATTATTATGTGTATAATTTTTGCCCAGGTTATGATCGTGCATATAATTATATGAATAAAATTTACATGTAGAGGCTTACATCTGTACGTATGCATATGTGTGTATTTCTATACCACCTCTTACAGTCCACTACTATTCAGAGGCGGTCCCGACCACAGCCTGAGGGTGTATCGGAGTTTTACACGCCGAAGCGCTTCAGCAATTGTGAGTGAAGGACTTGCTAAAGGTCCTTACGCGGTGGGTGTGTAGGCCTGCATAGCTGTATATGCTTATGGTTATGGCTTACATTTCTACAGACAAGCCTACACGTGAAGGGCACATTATACACATAGGCATGCATAGGCCCCTACATACATACATGGTGTGCCCAAAAAGTAATCGTCCTATGTTTATTGAATTTTTAAATAGAATTTTGCAGGCTTAAAGACAATTCATATTTACCAATAACTTTTAATTTGACCGAAAGAACTATTTCAACCAGAACAAAAGTTATTTAACGTTTAGTGACGTCACCCTCTGTCTATCGATGGTTCAAACACTTTTAACTAATATTTATGCAAAAAGTAAATATTTGTAAATGATGTCGTACATGCCTGAATGTAATTCATATTTACATAATAAATTATATCAAAAATATGTCAAACTCAACAAAAGTTCCATCGTTTTTAACGAGTCTGTTCACTATAGTCTGATAATTTAAAAAGTGTAACGCAACAAACGTTACAAAAAATAGGCGGGCCATTTTTGCCCACTCTGTACATAAATGCATACGCACCCATAATTGTAACGAATTCCATATGGATTCAATGCGGCTGTTGCTTCCGTGTTATGCCTTTCGCTACATTGCAAATATCTTCTTCAAGTAGGTTATAAGCAAGGGCTTCTTTTCGCGGAGCTCCATAGATAATCAATACCAGATTGTGTGACTTGGCTGTAGAAATATTAAGCTCCCGAGTTCATAATAACAGCGTAAAGAAGTCCATACACTGGTTCAAAACATAGGTTATGTACACATGCATAAATACATAAATACATAAATAAAAAAAACACAGGTTCAAAACATATATATAAATGGTCATTAAGTATCAAAGGGCTGAGGAGTGAGGACCACTACAATTATTATATTATAATATATTATATTATATTATACTATATTATATTATATTATATATGTGAGTATTTCTTCTGCAAGGTCATTTGTTTACAATTACAAGGTTTGATTCACCATTGTACAAGATGGGCCATAAAGAAAACGACCCCTCTACGCTTTTTGCCAATATTTGTATAGTATATTACATTACATTTTATTACATTTTATTATATTATACTATATTACATTAAATTATATTATATTATATTATACTATATTACATTAAATTATATTTTATTATATTATATTATATTGGTGGATCGTGCGTGGTCGTCTGTTGCATTCCCCTCAGTGATTTATTTCTCTAGGCATCAGATCAAAGCATTGACGAAAATTCATCGTTCGTTCGTTCTTCATGCATTATTCAGCGTATTTCCTCCTTTGGCTTGATCGTCCATTGTTCCATAGCGTAGGAATTGACCGCAGAACTTTCATGTAATTACATTTGCCTGTATGTATGTGTGTATTTCTATATCGCCTCTTACAGTCGATTACAATTCAGAGGTGGTCCCGACTACAGCCCGAAGGTGTGTCGGAGTTTTACACGCCGAAGCGCCTTAGCAATTGTGAGTGAAGAACTTGCTAAAGGTCCTTACGCGGTGGGTGGGATTCAAACCTGCAACCCTTCGGTTGCAATGCGGCGACCTTCACCACTATACTACCACGTCTCACCTGTGTATACGGGTGGCATGCACGACAAATCGTTCACAGACAAATGGTTCACGACAAATTGCACGCGGACAAATGGTTCACGCTAATATCCAGCTTCCAATCGTGGTTATATTTTCGCTTCGAGTATAATTCAGATTTTCATCGTATTTCCAACTTCCAGTTGTAGTTTTTTTTTTATAGAAAATGTCATTCCACTTCGAGTTTTATTTAGATTTTCATTGTATATTTTCATACACATATTATAGCGTTATCGTCATCCCTCTTCGAGTTATGTTAGATTTCATCGTACATCCAGCTTCCATGCAGTTCAAAATCAGTGTTTGATTTAGACGTCTCTGGGGTAATTTCTCCCCCCCCCCGGATCAGCGTCTCCTTCCCCCCGGATATATGGGGCAAATAAAGATTTGTTTAATGTCAAAATTAATTTAATACACGGTAGGCCTAGCTTATGTGCCTGAGAACTTTTTGTTCAACGTTTCGTTTTGTTTCTGCTGTGCATTTTGCATAGCTAGTTAACTGTATTGTTTGTGTTTCTGCCTTTGTGGCGTATTAAAGTACGTAACGTTAAGCAATGTCTTCCTGTAATTTCCGGCCCCCTCCCCCCAAAAAATATTTCCCTCCCATGTTCCTACATGTTCCTATCGTTCATCCCACTTCGATTTTAATTTAGGTTTTCATCGTATATCTACTTGGTAGGCCTACACGATACGGCATAGTGAACCAAATGTCTGTTAACGATTTGTCCGTGAGCAAATTGTCGTGAACCATTTGTCTATGAACCATTTGTCTGTGAGCCATTTGTCGTGGAACCGTGTAGGCTTATATGTGTGCCTAAAAAAGTTAGAGAATTGGCGTATACTCTGCCTAAAGTGCATTTTATTATTCCTGTACATTCGTTTGTGTATTAAAAAAGTTATTGATCTTTATTCGAATTCATGCATGCAAGCCTATTTGGCTGTATGAAAAGCCATGTATCTATGTAGTACGTATTTATGCATGAATTATGCATGTCAATCAATTAATCAATTTGTTTATTGGCCAAACCAGAAAAACAAAAACAAACAAACCGACCAAAGAAACAGGTTCAAACTTAAATACTATATGCATAATTATTTTAATGTATGCATACAGGTCAAATGTATGTTTACGATTGTATCGATGTATGCATATTGTATGTATATGTATTGCATGTATGCATGTATGTGCATTTATGTGTACACACAATATACATATATATATATATACAATGTATACAATATATATATATATAGTGTGTGTACACATACATGCAATACATGTATGCATACATGTATGAATGTAATTTTGTATGTATGTTGCCTTTGCCTTACAGTTTATGTATGTATGCACGCACTTGTGTTCACTGTATACATTATGCAGGCACTTAACGTATCCATGTATGATTGAGTGAATTGATTGTATGCAATATGCATGTATATTCATAGGTATTACATTGTTAATTGAGTTGTATAATTAATTAGTTGGACGCCTGTAAATGACAGCCAACGATTAAATTCGTCTCCTGTTATACTAACGACCTGTCATCATTCATAGAAACTGTGATTGCAATTATAATGCATGCGGGCTGTCTATGTGAACTGGTAATATCATGTATTACTACATCGCTATCAGATTCCTCAGTTGATATATCTGTAAGAATTACTTGTCGGCAAATGTGACCATTAAATTTTCCAGGTGGCCTCGAGGTCTTTTCAATCTCCTGGGTCATTTAATTTACAAATGTGTTTGACGATTTTGTGAATTTTTCACTTATTTTCCTATATTTCATGATTGAAAATAAGATAGACCTGTCAAATGAGAATTAAATGATAGTTATATAGAAATGAAACGTAAATTAGATTGAATCAGTGGCGTAGCCAGAAACTTATTTCGGGAGGGGGGGTTAGAGATATTTGTGCTCTGTCTGCAAGTCACTGATGACCTTTCTTCCTTTTTTTAGTCATTCACCACAATTTCGCAGATTTCGGGTCTATTTCTCAGACTTTTTCTGCCAAATTACCTTTTCCATCCCTTTTTTTTTACTAACATGGGGGGTTTACCTAAAAATACATGGACAAAAGTCATTTGTGCGGGAGGGGGGGTTGAACCCGTAAACCCCCCCCCCCCCAAATACGCTCCTGGATTGAATGTATTAATGTACCTGTGCATGTATGTGTGCATGTTTGTTTGTATGCATGTATGTATATATGCATCTGTATATGTTTTTATGGATATGTGCATGTCCGTATGTATACCTTGTACACGTATGCACGTATAATCGTATGCATGCATGTGTGCATTGGGTCGATATGTTTGAATGTCGGCCATATGTATGTATATGCATGTGTGGTAGGTTTATACATAACGCGCATGCTTGTATATATGACAATATAAATAAAAAAATATGTGTTTTATAATGATGTAGTTGTACCTGTGTCAATACACTGAACTCTAATCGGAATGTTCCAAAGCGCGATATCCTCCTTATAGGCTTAACTTCCGACAATTCATCAACTTTACAGAATATTTTTGTTATATCAAAACCAGACTCGGGCCAAACTATCTAGGGTCGATTGTTTTGCCCTCGTGTCTCTCTTTAGTGCATTTGGAGACTCTGGGGCAGCAGAAACTACGGGGCAGGGTTGATCGGAGGGAAAAGTCCTTCATTGCGATTGGGTTACATTGCAATGAATAATTGCAGGCGTAAGATTCATCCGCAGAAGTAGACCAATCTGTGGATGAGATACGTCTGCTTTATAATAGTCAATCAATCAATCAATCTAAATTTATATAGCGCCTCTTCAAGATCTCTACTCAGAGGCGCTCCGACCCAGGCCAAGCGGAAGTAGGTAGATTTGAGTAGACTAAAGAAAGGAGTAGGAAACACTCGTTGTAGGCCACGCATTTCCTCAGGAAGCCCATTCCATGTGCTTGGGCCTATTATGAAGAAGGCACGCTGCTGCATCGTGGCAGTGCGAGCAAAGGGGATCACATGTGTTCGGTATATATGTAATATTCATACAGGCCTACATGTACGTAGATTAAATGCGTGATATGACGTAGGCCTACATTGTACATGTGTAACGCAAGTGAAGACGTTGACCCGTACAAATCGACGCCTCGTTGAGACAGCTTCCGATTGCTTTCAAACGGCGCCGAAGTGTGTGGCTAATTGTTGTCCGACGAAGGGGGCAGAGAGGGAGAGAGGTGACTGAGTGTCGGAGAGGAGGAGGAGGGACGAACATTGGCCAAAAACCAATGCTGCACAGTCGAAATGGTCATTGCGCATTTCCCAGGGTCCGTTGTATACTTACAGAGGTAGCTGCGTATTAGGGCGCCACTAGATAGATGTCTGGCGGCAGGTGCGCAGGAAACGTCTATGGCTTAGCTAAGGTTACCGTACAGTGAACATCTTTCGGTTTATCACTTTGGCCTCAATTTCCCTACGCCATTTCTGACGTCTGCACGATGTGTAGCCTACATTTACAGGGTGTTGATTAAGAAATGATCCCCCTACGTTTTTTTGATACTTTTATTCGGTCAAAAGTAAGAATTTTTAAATGAAAATTTTTGCAGAGTGATAGGCAATTCATATATACATAATATATTATAAATGCCAAATTTCACCATAATATTTCAAAGTCAACAAAGTTATTCAACTTTTAGTGACGTCACCCACTGTTTTTTGATGGTTGAAATAACGTTAAACAGTTTTTGCCAATATTTCCGCCAAACGTAAACATGTCCAAATGAAACTTTACGGACCGAAAGGTACATTATACCTACATGTAATGGCAAACTTTTATCAAAATATGTTACACAGAACAAAAGTTGCAGCACTGTTTGTTGTAACGTTTGATGCGTTACACGTTATGGAATCATCAGAATACAGGAGTTGGGCTAGCATCAAACTAATGCCACACACCGTCTTCAAGCTCAGCAGTGGTTGAATGGGTGCTTGACATATAAAGCAACATTCAAGGCAGTTTGCTCTGCTTCCCGCATGGTTGCCTTTGCCCCTTCAACGAATTTGCCCACATTCCAATTTCACGCATGCCTGAAGAACGCACGCATGATAGATCAGCCAATTTGAAACTATGGTCAATATTGCGTTCTGCCTTAGTAGAAATAATTTTCCGATAAATGAATTCTCTATGTGTGTTTGGAATGAATCTGAGTTTATACGCAACTAAGATATCAAACATCAAACTGGACTCGTTTTGATACAGAGACTGAATATAGCCATACACATATCTTCGCTTATTGAAATGTCCAAAATTACAATTTGTTACATTAACCAAATAAAAGTATCAATACCGTAATACAAATCTTAAGAGTGAAAAATGTTTAGGCCTTATCTCACTTATTATTGTTCAAAATAAAAGAATTAGTTTACAAATGTACCGTGCAATTTGCTGACGTTGAGTAAACAATACAATGATTGATTGATTATTTGTTGTAGATAGGTGCACAAGAAACAATAGGGATCAGTAGTAGGCTTTCTTAAATATTTTAGGCCCTATTATAGACATACTCTTCATATAAACTTACTGTCATCCTGACTCTATAATTGTAAGGGGTAAATTTATCCTTGATGTTTCATTGATGTCGAAGATACGGAACATAAAATAATTATTTTTACTGGCAGAGAACAGTGGAGACATATTATATTGAAATGCGAGTAAGTCTAAACTCTCTAATGACTTGGATCCAATTCGTATTGACCAGAGGTACATGTTATTTTTCGATACTTTCGAGATTTGGAGAGATACAGCCCGGTCAACCGTCTTAGACCATCACTATAATCCTGTAATCCGGGCCTTAGGAAATTAGAAATAAAATACAGAAGACTCCATAGAGTTTTCCAGCTCAACTTAACGAGAGATTAGAAAGGATGCGATGAAGCACGCTTGCGGACAGACATGCATCGTGCATTCTTTTCTGCCTAGAACCACTTATGAAATTTATGGTTACAACTAAGTTTTAATCATAATTAAGACATTTTAAGACGAAGACAGAAGTTTCTATAAACATCCAATATTTTTTAATGGGGCTTTTAGGGGATTTTTTTAATTTAATTAATCAGCTCCTGTCACCTGACTCAAGTATACGCGTCAGACATTCTGGGTAATAATTATCATTGAGGCACTTTCCC
>JAQFXW010004529.1:0-11000 GCA_034693945.1 Dendrobaena attemsi
CTCAGCAGAAGTCACGTGATGCCATCGGCCTGTCAATGGTCTTCCGTGACTTACAAACATAGAGATGTGCATTTGTTTAGAAAATATAAATGGCCGTATACCCATTTTTAGGCTGCTTAGTAGACATATCTGTGTTCTGGTCACGTTGCTGCTATATTTAGCACTGTTATGGTTGATATTTTATCGCTCAGCTATCGCGTGTAACGTTTAACTTGTTTGTATTTTTTTTTATTGGAACGAGGAACAAGTGCTAAAAAGCGACTGTATATTATTCGCAACAATGTCGTCTCACTTTGATTCTCTGAAATCTCGAATTTTCGTGGAAGAACACCTGCTTTCCAATGTAAGTGACCCTCTACCCCGCCATCGAATGGTGCCGCACAGCCGCAGCGTTTCATCAGAACCCGAATCGCCGAAAGGAAATTACTGCCGAAACAGTTTCATTATTTTCATACATACCGTATCACCAAAATCGCGAATCTAAAACCATTATCGGCGAACATTTAGAAATGTCCACAGATATAGACCGCGGAGTATTGTTGGAGAACGCAGTCGGCATGTTAAACAAGATGTTGGATGCTGGACATGGCGAGAGTCGGTTAGGGTAAGGTTACCCGTCGTGAGGTTCGGTTAGGGTCAGTGTTAGGGTTTGTATTGTCTATAATAATTTTACATGCGCTTTGGCTAAGTGGAGACTCTACCTATATTTAGTCCTTTCTGTTGACAACTCTCGGTAGAAAGAAACAACCCACGTTTCTAAATGTTCACCCCATTATCACCTATATTTTTTAGAATTGTTTTAATGACAGTTCTAATCCATAATTAGGTGTGTTCGAGGACGGTGTCTACCCGAATCATCGAAATCCCGAAACGTGCGAAATTCAATTTATGCCGATTCGCTGAAAGGGTTTTCTATCAAGCGTCCGATTTGCCAAAAACTAGGAAATCTATTGAAGTTCTTGGCTGTCCCGAGTGTCCTCGAGCACAGACTATCTGATATAATGGGTTAGAACTGTCATTAAAACTATTTATAAAAATATTGGTGATAAGGTTTTCTGTGATTCAGGTTTTCTGTGATACTGTCTCTCGGTATAAAATAGTTTAGGTGAATTTCGATTCGGGTTTCGACGATTCGCTATAACACCTCAAGGACAGCCAAGAACTAAATAGGTTTTTTAGTTTTCCAAAATCGGACGCTTGATAGCAAACTCATTTCGGCGAATCGGCTTTTTTTGGGAGTTTAATCGCTTTCGCCGATTCAAAGATTCGAATAGACATCATTTAGAAAGGGTGCCACATTCTTGAGAATATTTTATAAGCAAGATTGTTTTTCCATATAACGTTGTATTTATTTATATAGGTATGTATAGTATACGAGCATTTGCTAGCATGCTTTGAATAACTGACAAGGAGTTGCGCTTCGGCCTGTAAACTCCGGCACACCTTTGGGCTGTAGTTGGGACCGCCTCTGAGTAGTAGGAGACTTGAAGGGGCGGTATATAAATGTGTGAATGAATAAATAAAATAAATAACTATCAGTGGCTAAATTTGTCACCTTGTAGTTATGATTACCTACCCTTAATAAATCTATTTAATGCAATATGAAGTCTGTCCAAAACAATGTTTGACAATAATGTTGAACTCACTGTTGTTTAGTTATCAAGATTTCTGTAGCAAAAATCATTTATTTTCAGGTTACTACTAGCCATCCAGATGACAGTTTGGTTCTGAATGTCGATTACTTCAAAGAGGTAAGAATTCTAATGCAGCCGTTGTGTATTGAAGCAGCCATTTGGTAAGACATTGCTAGGAGATTGTTCCTTGCATATGAGTATGGTTACAAGAGTCATTATGCTGTTCAGAATTCTGAGCTGGTGCATATAAATGTTCAATGCCTTTATTTGCTCTGATTAGCTAAATAGGAACTAAGGCCATATTATCGTTCTTAATGAAACTTACATCATATTGGTTAGAGAGCTGAATAGATTTCTCAAAAACATGCCATATAAATTCTCAGAATAATAATTATAATCTAGTCCTGGAAACATTACCCTCTGATAAGTAAGATGTTCTCCTATTTACACCGCTGCCACATGTAAAGCATGTGATAATAAGGGTAAAACTGGTCAAATTTTAAATTATTAAGACCCATTCTGTAAACTTCTATTAATTAATCCCTTTCATTCTCAATAATAAATGAATGCAGACAGACATGTTATTTTTAGTTTAGTGTAATAAACAATATTATACACGAGACTAGTGAATTAACTGCCCTTCTATTCACATATGCCTCTGCCCTTCTATTCACATATGCCTAGGCTTAGAAAGATGTAGTCTGAAAAAGATGTGTAATTTTAAGACAGACCCACCCTACTGTTGTCTGCCAAGACTTAAGAAGAATGAAAGTTATGAAACCTGTAATGACTGGCTGGCTACTCATTATGTACCTTTGTACTTTTTATACACATATAAACGCCGTTTTATAATTTGAATTCATTTTTAAAAGTGATTCTTTATGCACTACAATTACACTCGACCTTTATGGCTCTTCTAGAAATGCAAACTAAAATACCTGATGCAATAGACAACTCATGTTACTCAATTGGCATGTTCTTTGACCTTTCAAAGGCTTTTGATACTGTCAACCATAAGATCTTAATAAGTAAATTAGAAAATTATGGTGAAATATGAAATTTTATACGTTCTCAATCCTTTGAATACGTTTTTGCTTTCATCTTTTGTTTTTAAACGGTTTCATAATTATGTAGGCCTATATTTACGAATAGGCCTATGAATGCTTGGCAGTCTTCTTGTCCTCGGTCTTGAAGTCTTGAACTCTAGTGCACTCGAGTTCGTTTTAAAAAGTCTTGATCTTGGTTTTGAGACAAGACCCGGTCAAGTCTTGGTATTGGTCTTGAGGCCAAAGGTCTTGGTCTTTGCCTTAAGACCAAAAGTCCTGGTCTTGAGGCCAAACGTCCTGGGTTTTGATATGTCTAGACCAAGACCAAGACTTTTTTAAAGTCAATGAAAGCAGTAATACATGATTACTTAACCTACTTACTTATTATTCAGATCACTATAATATAAAATTAATTAGTGACTTGCAGTTCTATGAAGTTCTAATTACTGTTAGGTTTTGGGTAACTTGTAGACTTATTCTAGCTATTGCTATTTTTGCCCGGATGTTCCCTTTGTTCAGTGAATTCAAAGTCGGTAATTCTTATAATATAATGAGAAATCAAATATGGGAGGATTTAAAGGACACGACCTGTGTGTGCATCTTCGTGTACCTGCGACTTCTCACCTCTGGACCTGCAGAATGTTTTTTTTCTTTTTCTCATGGTGAGATATTTATGAGGCCACACAGAATATTTTGGTCAAAAAATGTTGAGCGTTTTGGTGTTTATGAAATGCAATAGATATAGACTGTATTTTATGTGATAGACTTTTGGAAATAATTATTGTTGGAATCTGCTTTATTCAAAAGAAATGGTTGTTTTATTTTTCGCTAAAACACCTAAATAAAATGTTTTTATCCTGTGGATGTACGAGTAATTTCAAAAGTTTTGAATAGTCTTGAGACTAAGTCTTGGTCTTGATCTTGAGGTTCAAAGTCTTAGTCTTGAGACTAAAAGTCTTGGTCTTGAATATAAAGGTCTTGGTCTTGAGGTTTCAGGTCTTAACAAGACTGCTGCTTGGATCCAGTCCTGTGCTCTGCAGCGCGCCTAGTGGGGCGAATGCTGAAGTTTAGATATATTATGCTAGAGATTCTGAACTGGCTCCCTGCGTATACCCGGCAGCGTATCGAATACAGAGTCGCTGCCCTGGTATGGCTATCTAAATTGGGCCTTAACCCGTCCTACTTGCAGGATTTGTGCTGCCTTACAACTGACGTTCAAGGCCGCCGAACCCTTCGCTCCTCTGAGAGGGCGATACTTTTGGTTCCCTATTCGAACTGCTACCATGACGAGCTGAGCTTTCTCCTTGGTAGGCCCGGTCACCTAGAAGTCTCCCTCTGGAGCTGCGTCTTCTACTTGGAACTTCGACCTGCACTTCCATTCTGCAGTATCCTTAGAACTGTACTCTTTGACCGTTCAGGAGTCGGGAGCGCTTCTGAGTAGTCCTCCCGTGAAGAGGCGCTATACAAAATTTATGAATGAATGAATGAGATGTGGTATTTTAATGCCTATATATAATAACTGGCTGCTGTAAACCTTATTCTTGAGGCCTAAGTGCTAGACAACATCACATGAGTAACAAGTAGGCCCTAGTTGTCCAGAGGGTTATTGGTACTGGGGTAATTGTCTGGGGGTTATTGGTACAGGGGGTAATTGTCCGGAGGTAGTTTTCCGGGGGCAGTTGGCACCGGGGGTAGTTGACCGGGGTAATTGTCCGGGGAGGGGGATAAGTGTCCAGGGATAATTGTCCGGATCCCCAGTAAACTATAGCAATTATGCTATTAATTAAATGAGTCTGTGATGAAATCGATTTAAACTTAAACCAGAATGTAAAGCCATAGCTATTATATGGGGCAAATAAACATGCAATGCTGGGCCTACTATTGCTAGAGCATACAAAGCCTTTTTTCTATAAATGTAAGTTTTATGCTTTTTCGAACATGACTTGCAGCAAATAGGCTGAGACTATTTAAAACAGCTCATACAACAAATACACAAGACAAGGTTAAACAGAAGATTAATAAATAATACAATTAAAACTAAACAGAGTTACAGTGTTAACGAGTACTCAGTTTTTACATATTATGAATGTACAATTAAATTATGTTCAGCTCTATCAGTAGACCTACGTAAAGGCCTATCGTTCTTTTTTAATCAATTCATAATCACACTTGGGTGTACAGGGTTCGAACATCTAATAAATAGGCATAAAAATTATATTATATGAATTGTATAACATCCGACAAATAAATTTATGCACATAAAGCTGTTGGCTGGATATACTGCAGCTAGGTTGGTAGTAGGGGAGAGCTTGGTAGTAGTTGGTGCAAACATGATCGCCAAGATAGATGTAAACAAGCATATAAAAAAATGTAGACTAGGCTTAAAAATGACTCACCTATCAAGGTAAGAAGGATTTAGTATATTGCCTCTAAATGAATACACAGTTAGCTACACTGGGAAGAGTATAGGTCGAATATATTTATTTATTTTATTTATTTATTCAGACATTTCTATACCGCCTCTTCAAGTCTCCTACTACTCAGAGGCTCCTACTACTCTCATGCGCTGCTGCAGAAGAGCTCATGGATCACGATTCGTTTTCCGATACTGGCTTATTTAGGAGAGCCAAAATCTTGGGCTGGCACGGTGCCTAAATTCATTTGGAAATTTATATAGCGCCTCTTCAAGGGGACTATTCAGAGGCGCTCTAAGTAGTCTCCTTGGTGTGGTTGTGAAAAGTATCAATCAATCAATTGATTCATTGACAAATTAGCAGGGTTGACGCAATAGACGGCCGCTACAGAAAACATATTAATACATTACATTACGAAAATATATTATACTACACTTGAAATGATTTCAAACAGATAAATGGATAGGTCTAGATTACTTTTAACAATTACTGCAGTCTCCAACCTTTCAAAGCACCAAGAATATATAAAATTCATAAGCAATTACAATGATTTACATAAATACCTCAGCAAAATATGCATGCCTAGTGCCTACTTCGCATCAGAAGATCTGAATTGTATTGGTCAACTTCACAAAGATAACATTGTAAAACACTAAGCTTCCAATCCATGCCGTCGATTCATCTGGCACCTCTTCAAGTGCTCCTCTGCACAGAGGTCATACCGAATTGAGCTTTGATGTCACTGAGTGGGTGTTAACACTCATAAGCGACTTACGTACCAATCACGCCTACTGGTGTTCGTTTAACTATCGTCACTTAGCGAATGGAAGGCTAAGTCGACCATTGGGAGGTATCTACATGTACAAGTGACTCACATCCAAATTGATCCTCTCTTCTTCTTTCCCTTCACCTAAACCATTCGCCTCAAACATGAGCAATCTACTTTAAATAATTGGCAGACACTTTGAATCAACAAAAGCCAGAATTTTTAAGAGCCAAACTAAAATGTGGAACATGGTCTGGATTTCTTGATACATACACTCACGCTCACACACACACACACATCTACATGTACACATACACACACAATACCTACACAAGCACACAGACCTAATGGTACAGCAGCCTTAGAGAAGAACCAATTGAAAACACTCGGCATATTTGAGCGGTGTAAATGGGATTTTTCAATCAATAACACGGTAATACCCCAACCTACCAAAAACATGTAAATAAACTGCCAGAGAAGCTCCGGAACAGATACAACATCAAGTGCAAGATTAACATGAAGGCTGAGGACTGAGGAAACCAACCCATTGTTAAGCATGAAATCACTTAACACAAAGTGTCAAAAGGCAATCTAATCTAACTCACCTAGCACTCACCTGGCAACCATTTCAACATAAGGCACTCTTTTAATCTACAAAAATCTTTCTTATTCAATACTCAAAAATCAAATGTTAGGACTTCATACAACATGCTACTGTCGAACCTGCTGTCAAGCCGACCTACGTGTCGTGCTATGAGGGCCGTATTTCGTATGACTTGTACTTGTAAACACAGTGCGGTTTGTCATTGTGGTGTTTAATACATGAAAATATTATAATTATATTATCCTTAAATCTAAATGCAAACTAAGTAAACAACAGTTTACTTTTGAGGGTTGATGAAATGCTTCCCCTTAAGACAACAAGAATAATTTCCCTGTCAAATTCCAAGTACCTTTGCACTACAGCAAAGCATTTCCTGATTATAATTTAAGTGTTATATAATTCCTGCAAAGTACAGAGGCAATAGAAACAGCCTGACACTTGAAACAATTATACCAATCAGTAAAATACTACATATATCCACAGAAACCACAAAAACTTGCATGCTTAGAAATAGACAAAAGTAAGTATTTACTTTATTGAACAAGCTGCAAACGCACTGCGGGAAGGTGGTGAAATTATGTGATTAATCACGAGCTGTACACAATGCGATTGTGCAGCCACATACAGTGCACTGTCGGCACAGGTCAAGTTGTGGCATGCACCATTGAACCTCACAACAGCCATTGCAAACATCATAATCATAAATTTATATAGCACCGCTTCCAGAGATACTCCTCAGAGTCGCTCCGGACCTAATAACACAAAACCCACAATAATAAAGTTGAATTTCAAAGAAGTTCATTAGAAAAAACATCAGAACCTTTATTCTTAAGACTGTCACTGGTCCATTACAGTTCAACTAAACAAATGGGGGTCATTGGGCACATTGAGTGGTCATTATGCCCTTAGCCTTGATAGATATGTGCTTCAGACAACTCTTCAGTTTAGATGCTTATAGTTACAACACTATAGAAGTTCTTATAACTATAATTATATAAAATTATAAATATACATTTCACTGAAAAGTTGATCGCAAAACCAGTAACTCTCAAGGAGGTATTTGTGGTCGAGTCTTTCTGAGTCATGTTCACTTTAACCAGCAATGGATCATGAAGTTTAATCTCTAAGACATAAAATGCTACTCAACAGAACTATCTTTTCTCCTTATTAAAATCGAAAATAATAAGAACACTAGTAAACGCAAACATCCGTAAAACACTGTTTGCAAGAAACAACTGCTGACAATACAAAGATACGCTATATCAGCTTTGCAAATTCACACCATCACAAAAATAGGATATGCAGCTAAGATAGTAAGAATGTAGCTTGCTTAAGCTAGTTTAGTGTGAAATTTTTATAATCATCTTATACAGTGTAATGCAAATAAAGGCTACTTACTTACTTAATCCAAAACATATATATTTTTCATGTATTAGAATATATAATTGTATATATTATTATATATACTTATATAAACTCTGATGAGACCATCAATTGAATACACAATAGATCATTAAATACATGACCAGTACCAGTATAATTATGATATATCCAGTATTCACAAACTGGTACCAACATATGTAAGTTCTGTAAGTTCATTCTTGTTAAATCCATTCATTAAAGGAATAACAAATACCGTTATCTCTGTTTCTGTGTACGTTCAGCAATAATATTGTTCCTCAAAATGTAGCAAGTGAGCTGAACGATAAAGAACGTCAATGCACATAAGCATTTATGTTAGCACTCATATTAAACCCTGAATGGTGCTAATTAATTAATTGCTTAATTTACTAAGTATAAGAGCAATACAAATATTTTACAGATTGCATGAAAACAGACTCAATGACAAAATATCAATTTCATATTATTTTTAATGAACCATTTACTTGTTATTAACATTATTCTGCATTATATTGAAATTAAAGGCTCACAAGTAAACACTATATACTGAAAGACGCATCAAGTTCAAAGGCTGTACAATAAACACTTAAAGAATCTATTCAGTGTGACCACAACATTGCTAGGTATTCAAGGCTTAACTCAAATATTAATAGGATTGGTTTCAATCAAGTGACAAAGAAATGTCTGCATCTCGATCACTTCATTTGATAATAATGATGTGGCATTTAGAACGGTCATGGTTCAGTGAAACTCAAACTGAAATTTCATGGACAAGTCTACAATTTTCTAGCCTCTATTTCAAATTGAGATTCTCAATCTGATGTGAGAAACAAGAATCAAATTGACTTGTGAGAACATAATATTAATTACAATGCAGTAAAAACCCAAATTGGACCCATAGTAGAAAAAACGATGGCATAGTTGCATGAAAAAATTATGACTGCAAACTAGCCATTCAGCAAGGCACGTGAATAATTGCAAATCGGGCTGAACAATGAAAGTGACATCGTAGATAAAATCAAATAATAAAATCAACTGTAAGGCTAAATATGCTATAAAATAAATTAATTGTGATGAAATTGTCTATATGTTTCACTACAATAATGAAAAATTCTCAAAGATCCTAGAAACTCTACTTTTGTATGAAATCGCATTTCTCACACTAGAGCAAAATAACCGTTAGTGCCTCATTCAAGTGGAATGGCCAATAGTGCGCAAAAATCAACGCCTAAAAACTAATGCAAAAGCATTCAGCCTGTGACGACATAACTAAACCAAACAACATTCGAATAAAACTCGAGAGAAAAACAACTGCTACTTGATCAACCACTGCAGAATGACACATGAATAAAACCATGTCAGAAGAGTCACTAGAAAATCAAGCAACACTCAAATCAACTACGCCGTTACCGCCACGACGCAATCAGTTCCAGGTCACATTTTCGTTGACTTCGCGACACGGAAAATTCTCAAAAAGTGCGGCACGATTCTGGTTCTCACCCTTCTTCACCCAGTGTCCATAGATGCGGAACGCACCCATGTCAATCAAGTTGCGAAGAGGCCGGACTTCATAAGGATTGTTTGTCACCTGATCGATACTTATAATGGAGTCCTCGATTCTTAGAACATGCATGCGATGAATAGCCATCGCAACAAATGCTCCAGCCTAGAATCCGAAACGCATGTTGCACGTCAGCTTTAATTTGCACATAAAATCAACTTAAGAAATAAGATTAATCAAAGCGAGAATAGAAATTTTCAGCTGGATTTAAACGTTATAAATTTTAAGTTTTTGAGGATCACTTATTCACTACGAAGAGCTGCATTTTAAACTAACATTATTACCGTATAGCAGCCCACTATGCCAAATGCACTGTCTAATCCAATCTAAATACTTTCACTACAGATCAGATAAACACAAATAACATAAGAAAATCAAACAACATATTCAAGTTTGGCGGGTATTGAATAACAGAACATTACCAGAATCATATCATAAGGGTTGCAGATTAGACAATGTCTAGTATAATGCTCAGATGTCATGAATTAAGAAGTTGGAGTCAAAAGAGGGCAAAAATGTAACTTAAGAAAAGGATGGGCAACTTTAACCTCTTTGCTGCAGAGGACGACAACGTGTCGTCATAACTATAGTCATGGCTATAGGTCAAGCTCACGTGAGATAATACTGCTCCGCGTATTGTAATACAATGTTGATGCCTATAGCATTGATAAATGTAATGAATGATATGACTGAAGGTAATATTTCGGATGATTTCGGCCGGTAGATGGTGGAAGTAGGCCTATACTTTATCATGGCTTGTGAAAGCCGTTGTTTTCAGGTTATTATTACTACATCTTTGGTCAACAATAATTGCATTGGGTTTATTGTAACATGTTGATAAAAACTGGATAAAACATGAAAATTTACAAATGAATTTTATATCCTTCTACCTATGTGTAATTTATATAGCGCCCATTCAAAAATTATACTCAGAGTCTGGTCAAACAGATAAGTCTAGAAGAATCAGGAATGCTGCATGGTAGGCCTATTCACAAGGCCCCACCAGGAATGTCCGTGCTGAAGCACCTGTCGTAATTACTGGAGGATTCTAGGCCTAGGCTATTATAAATGTGCACAAACAATGCATGCACCACACACAAGAACCATGAACAATTGATCGTTTCTTATGTGTTTCAAGACGCTATGTAGTTACTTACAGAAAAATTAATTGAATACACGTCTTTTCATAAAAGTAACGTTTTACGATATTGTATGACGCATAGTAGGAAAAACGCGAAGGGGTTAACACAAATATTAGCATCAAATCAGATAATAACACGTGACTTGGCTGTTGAACTTACCTTAAACTTCCGTCGAGCGTGAAACTTCAAATTAATGTTCTGTAGAAAGAAAAACAGGTTCTGGCATTAGATCAACAGTGAAGGTAAATTGTTGAAATTATAGATACAGATAGAAGCATCTGTAATCGGAGAATTAACAGCAGACAATCATCAAAATATCTCCTTATGAATCTTATCTACCTAGACCAACACATTTAATTACTTTTATAATTAATATGATTAATGAAACCTCCCTCGCTGCATGGTGACAGGCCTCAGGGTGGGAATGGTCGT
>JAQFXW010004530.1:0-10998 GCA_034693945.1 Dendrobaena attemsi
AGTATATTCTTTGAAATTTTATTCACTAAGACGTCGTTGATTAAAATAGCACGTAATTATTTACGGGTTAAAAACCATGTTCTACCGTCATTTTTGACGGGATATACCTAGTAAGGAATATAATTATTTACTTCTCTACTTATTTAGACCTACTAACTATAACAGACTTGCCGAATGGGTAAGCGTACGTAAGCATACAGCAGCCAGTCTGTTAAACCCTGTTTGCAGTAATTATCGACTGCCTCTATTGGCCATTACCCTTTACTTTAATAGTTGTTTATAATATAAAAGTAAAAACCGATAGTTTGGCCTACATTTCATCGAACCACCATGTACAAACCTCAAGCTTATATACGCAGCATCACAATATATATAATAATTATATATTTATAAACATATATAAACACAGACCCATAATTGTATATATATATATCCATAATCGTTCCATATAATTATGCATAGGCCTAGCCTATAGCCTAATATATACCGATGCTTTGTCGAGTAATTTCGTATATCTGATGGAGACTAAAATTGTCTGCGGTCTCTAGGGAATCGAACTACAGTAGGCTATACGGCATACAGGCTTTTATACGACGATAGATATGGACTGCATGGACAGACCCAACAGCCAGCGACATGTACGAAGCTGCACGGAAGACTGAACCACAGCGATTCCTCAGACCATTACAGAAGGCCATACTATAGGGTATTCCCTACCTGATAAGAAGAGGAAGAAGAGCAGGCCCGTAAGCTAGCCCAGAGACAGCCATTGGTATGAAGTGTTAGCGACCTCATGTTCTTAGCTTCGGCATATGAACATCTTAATTGATATTCTAATCATTGATAATTATTGAACTAAGTTCTTTTGGCCAGCCCTATCCCTCACCGTCTCATCTCCCCACTGACAGCGTGCGGTCAGTGTACTCATCATAGCTGAGTTGACTGGGGTACAATCGATGGAGCAGATATCTCGAACCACGGACCGAGTTCGAGCCCGACACTCAGAGATTTAGCATCTCGGGCTAGCACGTTACATGGGGCGTGTGTGGAACAGTGGGATAATCGATGCTTTGCGTCCGGAGGGTCGATTCAGACCCGAGCCACCGCGTAGGGACCTTAACGTCTTCCGACTTAAATTGCTCTTGGCGCTTCCGCGTGAAAACTCCGACACTCCCTCGGGATGTAGTCGGGACCGCCTCTGAGTAGTTGTGGACTTGAACGGGCGCGTATAGAAAAGCGTAGATAAATAAATCATCACCACTACCGCCACCATGATGATCCCATACTCATCATCCCTTTGTCGTTCTTGCAGCGTCATGTTGCCTTGAGGTTCGTCGAAGGACCACGCATGGACCACGTTGTAGTCATGACAACTGCAATACCATGGCAACGAAGGTTAGAGCGCGATGGCTAAGGAGGACCAGATGGAAAGGGCGGAAAGTCTGCCACAGGATTTATGATCCCACGGAAACCCATAAAGTCAGATTAAATGTCCATTCTCCGATTGACTGGCGACTGACCACTGAAAGGCACTCCCCTTGACTACACCCGACATTAATTTACCCTTTCCTACATAATTCATCCACTTTCATCTATGTACTTATTGAATCTTTAGGTTACGTATAACAAGTCAGACACTGGTTTCAGCAATCTCCTGCGAATTAAACAAATAATTACACAGCAGAATCATTTTAGAAGACAAAATACTTGTAACCTTTTGTGATCATGATCATGACAATATTGTAGGATGTACCATTATTAACTTAACAATACTAGGTCTAATGTTTCTTACATGAAATTACAAATTATATTAAATATCTCAGTATCAATGCACATGTATTTGTATAATTGTGATATAAATATGGTATAGTCTTGTCATAATCAGTTTCTGTGTGAAGATGCGTGTATACATATGTGAGTGAGTGTATGTTTGCATGTAGGTAGATGTGTGTGTGTGTGTGTGTGTGTGTGTTTGTGTTTGTGTGTGTGTGTGTGTGGTGAGTGAAGAATCTGTGAGGCTCCATGTCAGACTGTTCAGCTTTTGAGTTGACTGGCTAAGCTGGCGTTTATCACTTGATGAAGTGCCTCCACCTGGCGAAAATAAAACATTAGTGCATAGAGCAAAAGTGAAGCATGGGACCAATAAGAAGCAACAGTTTCATTTCCCTCTGAACATCTTCGCTTTACCTGCTGTCCTCTTTAACGGGTACAAGTTAGGGTCAGAGCACCTGGCACATCATCAGCATAACTGATATAATTACATTGGATTGGAGAATATTAAGTCTCTCTTTGCAAGATAAGTTTCACTCACACCAGGAACACCAAGTTTGGCCACCCAATGATTATGCAATAAACAGAGCATAGGGTATTGTATAAATGTGTGCTCAAAGTGTAGATTCAAATCAACCACAGCTGTAAGACTCCACAGTGCTTCTTTGGTGGCACCTTGGAACAGACATCTTAAGTTGCTGTCCTGAAGGACCAGGGACCAAGTCTCCTGCAGGTCCCGAACATTAAATAAGCTTTAGGTCTAATTGTAAGTATTATAGGAGTTGGTAGGAGCCAGTTTCCTAATTTACAAGTGAAAATTTAACATCTATTAAAATGCCATAATATTAGGCCTGTAATAATTAGGCCTACAACATTTTGGTACCAGATAAAAACATTTAACATTGCTACAACTGAAAATAGTAACATTTCTTATGCAACTCTTGATTAATCACAGCACGGGCGGAATTAAACATAGCCCTGGCAATGCTCGTGATTGCCCGGGCGTTGTTATGTCACTGCCAATGAATGACTAAATGCATTGGCGACGATTTGGCGTGCAAGCAACATATGAGTATGTGAGTATTCAAATGAATTATTAAAAGGGTTCACTACTGAGCGAGTAGGTAGGTACTAGTGAAAGGTATAATTATTCTTAAGTGCAAGATGTTGTTGTCTTCTTACCTGGTCTGCGTGGATCATTGGCATACCACGCAGCTGGTAGACTGTCACTTGGCCCTCGCTGTCTCCAACCAATAAGCAGTCAGAGTTCCTCGAGAAACTGACGCTGCTCAGCTTAATATCGATGGCAGAGGGCGTGTTCTGCAAAATGGGGTCCAACCTACAAAGGATACGCAACAGGTGCCACTTACCTATTTTAATTAGCAATTTCTGTAGCACCAGTATATAAAGAGAAGGGTCAATGGTAAATTATATCATGCAGCAGATTTCACAATGCATGTAATAACTGAATGGATCGATAACTGATGGACTCAATGACTGCCATGGTTCACTGGCCACATGACCAAATGCATAGGTGTGCAAGGAAGAAAAGTATAATATGCAAATGAATCAATGTGCAACTGAACGACTTAATGAATAATAATAATCATTGTCGGTAACGTCGCTGCGATTATAAGTATCGAAACATTGTGACATTATGTGACATATATTCCTACATGAAAAATTGCATTATGATGAGAAGATACCGTAATCATGATGGGATCTTCTCATCTGTAATGCAATTTTTCCTCCGTCATCATTATGACGGGCAGCACTGCTAGTAATTATAATAATAGACAACGTATATGGCACTGGCAAACAGCAATGCTATTACAAGAGCATATCACAACAAAATAACTCTAGTCGCAGGGTAGGCTTTAGAAACAGAGGCCAAGTGAGACCGCCCTCAATGAATGAATGAACAAGTGAGCAAATTAGTAAATGAATTCTTGAATGAGAGAGGAATTAACAGACACGAAAAAATGAATGAAGGATGATGGAACGATCGATCATATTAGAAGTGAATGAATGAATCAATTAATGAGTAAGTAAGTAAATGAGAGAATACATGAATAACTAAATGAATGGAAGAGCCAAAAAATGATTGAATGAGGAACGAATGATTAATTGAATGATTATTCTATGATTTGATCCATCTGAATCTGGTATTCGTACGTATTCTCACTGAGATCCCAGACTTCAAGAGCTCCTTCGTTGACGCAGGCAAAGACCGTCGAACTCTTCGGAGACCAAGAGATGCTATGAACCGCTTTCTGAAGTCAAAATCAAACACATGTATGGAAAACAAATTTAAATGGCAGCCATAATTCTAAAGTTCAATTTTAGTCTTCTACTTTCTATGCTTGAAGTGTGGCCGTGGTGGTGTAGTGTCCGATGGGTTGTAGGTTTGATTCAGACCTCAGCCACTGCATAGGTACCTCAAGCAAGTCCTACACTACAATTGCTATGCTTCGACGTGTGAACTCCATCACACCTGTGGGTGTAGTCAGGACCACCTCTGAATAGCAGTGGACTGTAAGAGGCGGTATAGAAATACACACACTTACATATAATACTTACATACATACAAGCATACATTTATGCTAGCACCTGATCACTTAAATGGTGCAGCCTGAACCTGTGTGTCTGTCTGCTAGTTCATCCACATCAGATGGCATTGATCGTATATATATATACCGTGGATGAGAAGAGGTTGAGGATCGGTTGGAGTCGTTCCTGGTGCCACAGACGGACGCTCCAGTCAGCGCTACAAGTGAGGAAGACGTTCTCATCATACGGAGACCAACTGACTCCGTAGACCGGACCCTGGATACAACACATACAACATAAAGTCCTCCTTACATGCATAACCGAAAATCATCAAAAGTCATTACAGCTAACAATAAATCCTTAGTTTACAATCATGTGCTTCCGGGCATTCAAGGGATGATAATTTCTCAAATATTGATGTAACTATTTAATTGAGTCGAAAGCCTGTCTTCGATTTGTTTTCGATCCAAACGTCGTGCTTTGCAATCTTACACAAACACATTGCGATTTGAAATTACAGTGTTACTTAATGTCTGACAAAGTAGCCACGATCGAAAGGTATTAATGTATGAAAGCTGTGACCTCATTCCAAGACTACATATATACATGTAGGTTGATTCATTCACTTATTTTATTTATAAAGAGTCCCACTCAGTTCTCTCTAAAGCAGATAGAACAATTTTGTAGCCTTATCTTAGATTTTGAAATGAAAGGTAGGGCAGTGTATTTGGCAATTGTGATCACTAAATGAGAGCACTTAGCAGGGCAACACACCGTGTGACCCTGGTAGCTATCCAGGTATTGTTCATTGTAGGAGCAGGAACACTTGTGGATGTAGCCATCCTCCGTTCCAGCCAAATATCTACAGCAAACCACCAAAAGGCAAAAGTACAAACACTGAAGACAGATATTATGCACAGGTAAATGCCGAGTAGTAAAACATAATATCAACTGTGAAATATAATAATAATTATTGGGTCTAATTGTACACAGAGTCCAGTAATGATTCATGAAATAAAGAGGTCAGTGTAATCAATTGTAACATAATGAAGTGCGATTTAATCAAGTGTACTACCATCAATTACAGTATCATGCAATGATGCTTAATGTAATAAAAGACCTGTAATAAGTAAAATAAAATGAAGCTCTACATAGCATAGGCAATGTAATCAAAGTGCATGACAACCACGTAATCCTGTGCAATGTACATTGTACCCAAGTGTAATAATAGAGTCATGTATCAATGAAGTTACTTGCAGTGTAACATAACCTTGTATGGTGTAATCATAATTATGTAATTATAATTATATCAATGGGCTTTACATAATTAATCAGATGCAATTCGTAATTATTACAATCTATTATTACAATGTCACCTGATTCAGCATAACTGCATGCTTTGTAAACAGTTTTAATGTAATCATGCAACTCTAGTATTATGGTCTTATATAATGTAGTTTAATATAAAGACATTTATAATTATAGCACCACTCAGTACATCTTCACACAAGCACCATATTCTGAATAAAGATGGGAAGGGCGGTGGGGCATGTGAAGTGCAGACGACCTGAGTTCAACTCAGGAGTCAGGAAAGGACCCCCGCTCAGGACGACTATTCCTTCATTCGCTAGATTGATGTAAATTGAGGTGTGGAATTATTGGGCGCCCTGTGTGGCCACCATAGATTAAATTCGACTCCTGTAATAACCTGTATTGTTCATTCATACTATCATAAGTATCTGTCACAGTGGCTTGACTCACTTGGATATTCATGAATTTATGTTAATTCCATACTTATGTATGATTTCTCTACCGTTACAATACTACGTCTGTAATCATACTGCATTTCTGTCAATATGAACGAAGATTATTATTATGTTAAGCGCCAATTCAAAGTAGGGTTTGCAACAGCAATGGCTAGTAAGATGCATTGTAATCAAATGTGAGATAAAACTAATTATAATAACGACACGCACCATCCTCTCACCATCTTCTGACGCAACATGATTATAAATTGTGGGGCGCAGGTAGCTGCCTTGTAACCACAGGGTTTCAGGTTCGAATCCCACCCGCTGCGTACGGACCTTTAGCAAGTCCTTCACTCACAATTGCTGAAGCGCTTAGGCGTGTAGAACTCCAACACACCTCCGGGATGTAGTTGGGACCGCCTCTGAGTAGTAGTGGTCGTCTGTAAGAGGCGGTATAGAAATACACAAATACAAATACAATACAATACAATAAATGTGTAATGTAACGAAAAAAACGTAATGCAGTGACTGACATGTTTGAGTCTTTGGCGCTGAAGTTGAAGCAGAGTCCAGACGCATATTTCGAGATGTATGCTTCGCTCTTCTTCTGCTTTCCCTGCGCCGTCTGTTTCAGCATCAATCGCTTCAGCTTTATTAAATCTAAACATAATTGAAATGAATCACTGCTAAACTAAAAAGAGATTTTATATAGAAAAGAAGATCAGTCCCTTCCTTTAGTAACGGCAGAGAGACAAATAAAAGTAAATATTCCTAAATTTCTGGGTTCCGTACAGAAGCAACATCAGAGAGACTCCAGATTATCACCAGAGTTATAGCAACTAACACTTATTAGAAGACCACAAATTCTAAACTTACATAGGATATTGAAATCAGGAACAGTGAATGTAAGGACTGCATAAACTGATGATGATAACTAAGGCAAATTGCTGAGAATGTGTTTCATTGTTTATTTTGTGTCGTTTGCAATAATGCAATAATTACAGAAATAATAATACTAAAATCGATCACTTCTATGACACCATAATTATACCACAGCCTTGCCATACAACGGGAGCCTAACAAACTACTGAACAGGTAGGCTGTAAAACCAGCGAGTCTCCATTCGGATTTGAAGAATTCAATGTGTCAACAGCATGAGACTAATCTCCAGCTGGCGTCGGCAAAACTGAAAGTCTTGGAAGGCAGAAGGAAAGGTTGGTCATACCGTAGCTTTCAAATCCCTTTCGGATGGCCCACTGAGTGACCCGGCCATCAGCGGATATCGACACGAGAACCTCCGTCCTCTCCTCGCCTTTCCCTCGCTCCTTCTCAATCCAACACAACTGCCAGACCGGACCGATGTGCTTGCCACTTGCTTCACTTAAACATCAACAGACAAAAGAAATGGCTGGATTTATTATGCTCCTTTTGCCCCTTTGTCCTGGGTTCAATTTCATGCTTTGAATTAATAACATCTGATCTGAATATGGGAAAACAGTTGAGTTCATCAACAGGAGTTATTAGAATAAATGCTCAAATGTCTGCATACAGGTATGCATACTGATATGTATGCGTATAATTAACGGGTCATCTGCATAACTAAAGTATATACATGTATGTATATACCGGGTCACACCCTGAACGTTTTGGGGTATAATTATATGTCCCTGAATAGCTAAAGGCAACCTCATGCATATACATTTAAGTTCCTCACTTACAGTGCATCCACTTGTAAGTGCTCCATACTCACATGCTATCCAGGATCGGTTCCTTATTTGGGAGAGCAACGTTATAGATGGCTATCGTTCCAGTGTACATTCCAACCTACAATAATTCAACCAATAACTTAGATTACATTTTAAAAACATCAAATTGTAATTTAAATTAGCAGGATTTGAAATGACAACAGTAACTTGTAATCTCAGTTGAATGACAACACTGTGTGATATTGAAGATCATTGTCATCGCCCTCCCCCCTAAATCCACGCTTGGGACTGGCACTGACAGAGTGTAATCAGGTCCTTACACGTAGCCTGGGTCTTAATCCCTTCGGACGCAAGGCGACGACTATCCCACTGCACCACGATGCCTCATATAAATACTAAGAGAGAAAGGGAGGAAACCAACTGAGTTTCACTTTTGTCCTCATCTGACGGGGGTTATACATAGATTAATTCACTCATTACGATACTTTATATAGCGTGCCTTCAAGGCAACTACTCAGAGGCTCTCCCAAATGAACAGTTTTGATGTGCGCATAATGTTACAAATATATGCGCAGACAGACAGCGAAGAGGAGACTTACTGCAAGGAGACTCGGATGTGCTTGACTGAAGTCGACTGATAAAACGCCGGCCTGCGTCTCATAAACTCTTTCTGGATACTGTACAAGTAAAGCAAGATTCATTTATTGGCTATTTCTAGGTCAAATCAGTATAATTAGAGTAGTTCCATTCACTCTTAGTCATTTCTCAAGGGTCACATCAGAGAAGCTCTTTCCAATCTGTCAGGGTTCGTTTCCATTTAAGGTTAGCTGAACTATAATCATTTCTAGTTGTCAGCGAGAACAAAATCTGTTTCTGTTGTCATCTGCCGGTCAGTAGATCTACTATTAAATGATTCACTTTTATGTCAGGTCAAATGGAAAGTAAAATCTGTCCATTCATCATTTCTAGGAAGTTTAAGGATCAGACAATGAAGTCCAGGAAATGTTGATGTGTTGAATCTGTCCATGTATTCCTGTTTAAACAGATTTTTATATCTGAATTTATCCATCATGCATGCTGGGAACATAATTATGTATGGACATGTGCATGTTATCTAAATGTATATTGATTGGATGTGTATGGATGTCTATACACATTGCACCTCTGAATTGCTCTTCTGAGAGAGGCACTTTATGCACTGTGTCTCAATAAAAACTGTGCAAAACTGTTTCTGTCAGAACTTCGTCAAATTTCAACCAATTTTAATAACTTTTGCTAAGTAGATGGCAAAATGGCTTAAATGTTATGTGATATATAAGTTTCCAACCTCACCTGACTCATAACATCACACTGCCTTGTTAAACACAGATGTATCAATTTTGTATATACAGAGTGGTTTTAACAGTAAGCTACATTGGGAGCGCGTCGGCCATGTGTTTGCACGGACCGAGTTCGAGCCCGATACCTGCCGATACTCAGAGATTCAACATCTCCGACATGGGGCGTGTGTGGAACAGTGGGATAGTCGATGCCTTGAGTCCGGAGGGTCGAGGATTCGATTCAGACCCGATCCATCGCGTAGGGACCTTGAGCAAGTCTTTCACCTACAGTTGCTTGTGGCGCTTCGGCGTGAAAACTCCGACACTCCCTCGGGCTGTAGTCGGGATCGCTTCTGAGTAGTAATGGACTTGAAGGGGCAGTATAGAAATGCGTAAATAAAAAAAAGCTGTTGTTGCGTTTGACATATCTCGATAAAATTGGCCCATCATATATGTAGATATGAATTACCTTTAAGTCTGTGAAGTGTAATTAGAAAATATTAACTTCTGGCGGAAAGATTATAAAAAGACTATTAAATTGGTACAGCTGTATTTAACAAGATAGTGCGGTGATATGAGTCAGGTGAGGTGGAGAATTTATAGATCTCGTATAATTTCAGCCATCTTGCCATCTAGGTACCAAAAGTTATTAAAATTTGTTGAAATTTGATGAAGTTCTGACAGAAACAGTTTTACAGAGTCTTTATTGAGACACGGTGTAAATATTCAAATAGATAGATAGATAGATAGATGGATGACTATGTAATAAGTATGTACATATGTGACACGTTGTACCTATTGTAAGTATGTTCATCTAATGCTTTCCACAGAGCTTGATAAATCTTCAGTAAATTACATTGGTCAACAACTAAAGGATTAAGAGGAAAGGTCAGAACTGACCTCTGGGTTCTTGATTGACCAACAGCAAACAAGTCCAGACTTTTGCTTCGAGTATTCGAACTGACCGTAGCCGATGGCAACCAGGTCAGGGTTGACCCTGTTCCATGCGATGCAGCTGACATTACGACCTTTTGTCAGAGAACACTGGTAAGACCACAGGCGATCCAAGCTAGGACCAAGGTCACTTATTGATTCAACCTTCTGAGATGACTTTGGGGTGACCTTGGCTTTGTCTACTTCAACTGTTGGCTGCAGCTCCGCTTCCACTGGACAAATATTTGACCATCATGCATAGCATGTAAGTATAAAATAATTATATACATACTAGCTATTACCCGTGAAAATTACGGGCTTTTTTAAGCTCTGTAAATTTGAAATAAATCAAATTATCGTAAACCATAACTGTCGGCGCATGCACTCGATTGAGTAAACAGATGCAAAGCGCCCCCAGCGAGTAACGGTGCCGTCACGGCCCGTCAAACAGAAAAAAAGAAATTTTAGCTCCATCTGCCGAATAGAATAGTCAGCATCAATAACGCATACAATGAGTGAATACATTGAGTGCATACGAAGAGAGTTATGGTTTAGAATAGGTTGTATGTTTAGTCTAGGAAATCCCCCCCTCAGACAATTCCTCGGACAATTCCCTCCGTAGGACATTTCCCCCTGAACTTTCCCTCCGGTTTGATCACTTTCTCATTTTTTTTATCCAGTTTCCAGTTGCAGTTAGACCTATATTTTCATCTTTCATCCCGCTCCGAGTTTATGTCATATTTTCTTCTTTCATCCCGCTTCCTGTCATAGTTATATTTTTATCTTTCATCCCACTTACAGTTATACTTATATATTTTTATCTTTCATCCCGCTTCCATATGTAATTATATTTTCATTTTTCATCCTGTTTCTATTTGTAGTTATATTTTCATTTTTCATCCCGCTTCCAGTCATAGTTATATTTCAATCTTTCGGCAGCTAAAATTGTAAGTACATGTAGACCTACAAATT
>JAQFXW010004531.1:0-10996 GCA_034693945.1 Dendrobaena attemsi
CATCACTCGGAAGTGTCTCAGCCCAGCTTACTAGGAAACAGAACATAGTGGCAGAAAAACGCACCAGTCTAAGTCACGAACCGCTTCGGTTTCAAAACACCAACGAAATGCATCAGTACGAACTGATTTACCCAAACGACTTCCTCTGTTATTTTCATATTAATTGGCAACTGGTGCGTCATCGGAACAGAACCATAAAATTCACACTGTCTGTGATCAAATACTTTTGCGTCCAGAAGAGAACCTCCCCTATTTCAAATCAAATAACTTCTAAACGCTTTATTAGGGCGTTACTATGCTACTATAATAGTGAGCGCTACAGAGTGGACCAATATAAAGGAATCTCACCGCGTTTTTGGCTACTAATTTTGTCAAAAGTAGGAATTTCTACATAACATTTTACAGACTGAAAGGCAGTTCATATCTACGTACTACTGCCGAATTTCATGAAATTATTTTAAACAGAACAAAAGTTACTCTTTTTTAGTGAGCCCAACCTCCTGATTTTGATGTCTCAAAGACTGGTTTTTGATGATTTATATAGCGCAAAATGCGTTACACAAAAAGTGCTATAACTGTTGTTGAGTTTGAAATATTTTGGTTAAATTTGGCCTTATTGTGTAAATATGAATTGGCTTTAAGCTTGTAAAATTTCATTAAAATATTTCAATTTTTTACGGAAATATCAGCAAAAAACTGTTAAACGTTTTTGAGACATCAAAAAACAGAGGGTGACGTCACTAAAAGTCGAATAACTTTTGTCCTGTTTGATGTATTTTGAGACATAAAAAAACAGAGGGTGACGTCACTAAAAGTTGAATAACGTTTGTCCTGCTTGAAATATTTTGGTGAAATTTGGCGGTTATATGTAGATATGAATTGCCTTTCAGTCTGCAAGATATTAATTAAATATGCATACTTTTGGCGGAAATATTGGCAAGAAACTCAGGGGGTTCCTTTTTGGCCCACCCTGTATATTATTACAGACAGGAGTCTCAGTACAATAATTATTAGTATGAAGTCATCATCTCTACATAGGCTTGTGATAACTATTATCAACACCAGAAACTACTGTGCCATGGGCATGACGCGAGAGACACTCATCACTGCAAATGAAACTATTCAAGCAGCTGATGTCTTGTTGTGAACGCCAGTCTTGTCATGCTTGGATCCAATGTTCTGTTCAGTGTTTCACTCAATTCACTGAATCATAGACGATCCTTGAGCTGTAGCCTTCATTTGCCTCTGATTAATTAGACTGGCCGTAAATAAACGATGGATATCCTAACTGTTACATTCTCCTTCGTCTGTCTATAATGTAAATGCATGTATGTGTGTACATGTATGTATGTGCGTATTTCTATACCGCCTCTTACAGTCCACTACTATTCAGAGGCTGTCCCGACTACAGCCAGCAATTGTGAGTGCAGGACTAAAGGTCCTTACGCGGCGGGTGGGATTCGAACCCACAACCTTTCAGTTGCGAGGCGGCGACCTTCACCACTACACTACCGCGTCCCACTACATCCACGCTGCGCTCGTCTAGAACATCACCTATTGTTCTGAGATTTCTATAGCGCCTCTTCAAATCCACTATTACTCAGAAGTACTTCAAATTACAGCACCGATACCGATTCACAGTGAAAGTGCCAAAGAGTCGCCGAGCAATCGTGAGTAGAATTGAACGGACTTGATCGAGGTCTTTATGCAGTGGATTGGAACTTGCAACCATTCGATCCCAAAGCATTAAGCATACCACTACATCACAGCGTGCTTCACTAGTTTTAATGTGTTCTAGTTACATTGTGTACTAATTGTAACGTGTACCAATTACAGTGCTGACTAATTACAATGTCTACTAATTGCAATGTTTACTAAATAACAGTATTTACTAAATTATTGTTTACTAAATTGCATTGTTTACTCGTCACAAATGTTCACTTAAGTTTTAATGGGATTACAATGTTTATCAATAACAATGTTTACTAACTTATAATCTTTACTAAATTACAATATTTACATGATTACAATGTTTACCAATTACATTGTTTACTATATTATAATCTTTACTAAATTACAATATTTAAATGATTACAATGTTTATCAATTACATTGTTTACTATATTATAATCTTTACTAAATTACAATATTTACATTATTACAATGTCTGCTGTGTGTGTGTTTTCTTTATCCAGAGCATGTATCATCACCGTTGTCGTTCTGGACTGAATCTCTCTCTCTCTGCCATCTGCTCATCCTTCTCCTCTGCCTCCTCCCTGTCTGTCTGTCTGTCTCTCTGGTTCTGTCCCTCTTGGTACTCCAATCGATCCCAGTCGACCCCACGATTCAAGTGACGTCATGTGTCGTGACCTCTGCGACCTTCGTACGCTGGTTTTTCCGAAACTTGCGAAGGGGCCGTGACTTGTGTCGCCGATTAGCGTCAAAGTCGGTCGTCGCCAGATATCTGTTAGAACGGGTCGCCCCATATACTTGTATAATATAATTGTATATTATATATACATAAAAGTGTGTATATAGTCAGGGCCTACGTCGTAGCGAGGGATATGGATGCAGAATGCGTCCAATTTGAGCTAGAAGGGGAAATTGAATGGAACTTATCCCCAGACTCCCTAATAAAAAAGAGACCAGAGAGAATGAAAACTGAAACATTAACAAAGAAGGTCTTCACCGATAACTGACACCGTTTTTCGCCTGATAATCTCACGTAATGGCTAAAAATAGGCCATCAGTTTGGGGGGCAATTAGATGGCAGAGGGGGATTTACTTCCAAGTTACAGGGGATCGTAGGCCCTGTATATAATATACATGTATTATAATATTTGTGTACATAATATACATACGTATAATATGTATTATACTATATATTACATATATGTTAACATGTTTATTTTATATATATATATAATATTTTATATATATATATATATATATATATATATAAAATAGAACAAATATATTATGATTGTACGATCTATATGACCTACGAACCGAGTCCTCCTTCTCTCTCTTCTAATCTGGAAATGTCCGTTACTCTGCGTGTATTTAACTTACAAAATGATGATATAACATGTTGTACAAATGCTTATCGTGTTACGAGTCGTAGTGTTGGGTGATATGAGCAGCGTTATTGCGGGCCTAGTCAGGGGGTCGATGGAGGAAATTAGTGAGGGAGGATAGAGGAGGTTAAGACTTGCAACCCTGGTAAGAAAGTGGTCCTGTCGTGCATGGACGTTTTTTGCAGCACTACTGTACATAGGTTCTAGCCATGCCGACTGGGTTCGACCCATCGAGGTCAATGTATTGACTAGAGTGAGTATGGCCTATCTATGATGAAGCGATCAGATTCAAACGGCCTTGACCCGGATGCCAGCATTAATACCACGTGACCTCGCTTTGTCCAATCAGCTCTCTAGTAGGCCTATCCTCATTTAAATAGCCACGTCATCAGGCCACTGCGCTTGACCAATCAACAACGACTTCTTATTAATAACAGCCAATCTGCCGTCTTGCAAGCAAAACTAATTTAAATAAATATATCGCGAACTACTAAATCTATGGAACCTATACGGTCTCTTCATAAACGGTTGCAGAGTAGATAGGCCATACTATACTCTCTCTGGATTATTATATAATCTCTTTGGTTCGACCATAGTAAAATATTATGAATGAGTAGGAATTCAGTGTTGCCAAATTCAAACGGCCTTGAATTGCTGCATTGTCGGTTTCTATATCTGCATTTAACGTAAAATATTGGATAGACTGTACGAGAAATAGCAGAAACAGTGTGCTTTAATTTTTTACTAGTATTGCGAAGTCAAGGTCCGGTTTTGGACGTATTTGGAGAAAGCAGTTAGTTACCCTGAGCCATGTAATTTGTATATGCCGCTGACGTGTAATTTTGATCAGAGTTGACCGTGAGTTCATTGACCTATTGCTATCTACATGCGGAAGCGTACACGTGTAAAATTGTAATGTCGTGTGCAGGTGAACATGTTCTTTACAGGAGTTTACAATGTAGACCTACCTAAAGTGTGCTTTAGGTTTTTTGCTCTTTTTCAATAACCTCTTCAAGTATTCTCAACAAATTTGTTAGCAATGCCATTAACTCGAGTCGGGAGCACATCGGATTTGTTGATTGGTGATATTTTCATGTCGTCCTATTCGTTCTATCGCTGTCACAACTTCAAAGTGAATTTTGTTTTCTTTAAATTATTTTTGCATGTCCTGTTATGTGTGAGTATGGCACATCAACACAGTTTACGCTGGAAAACGAAATATAAGATTCCTCGACTCAAATTCAAATGCCACCTACATTAGAACAAAAGCCGTTAATGAAAAGTGTTGCCCATGTTCGGTAAGATCGTTACTCTGCGTGTATTTAACTTACAAGATGATTATATAATATATATGTTGTACGACTATTGGGCAACTCAGAATATCAAAGCAGCGTATGAAAGTGTGATACAACATTCGTGTATTATTAATTCTGAGTAATTTTGAGACGAACCGACCTGATAATAATTATTATAAACTCCAATGAGAGCCCGCACATGAGCGAAAGTCGTGCTCATTAAGATATTGTCGGCATGTGTCCGACACTCGTTAGGAGTACGGCAGTATCTTTAGTACTTCTTAGCAGTACCATTTGTTTTATGGTACTGCTCGACAGTACCTTTCTATTTCACTTGACCACTAGTGCATTGAAGTATGCCTATCATAAAATTTTCGATACGATGATCATCAGTATGTGTCTGGACATTCTGCTCTTTAGCGGTACCGTGTATGACTGATCGGTTGTTTTACAGTACCTCTGTGTTCGCTATATTTTACAAGTACTTCCAGTTGTCTGTTGCTGTGATCTTGCAGTACGAGATGTGGGTCCGGTGGTACTGTTTCTCCAGTACTGTGGTACACTGCTGTGGAATGGTTGGACCATGCGAGATGGAATAAGGTGTGAATATTGGGTCTGTTAGATATGTTCGACTAGGGATTTGAATCACTCTAGTTTACAATAACGTTTGATGATATTCGTCATTGCTACAGAATTAGTTTCTAATTATTTATTACCTACGTATATATATTATTCAATTGTTGTTGCCTTTGCTCATTCTCGCTTGCTGAGTTCCTGCATCGTGAAAACGAGCTGTTTGTAAACCATATTGGTTACCTTTGTGAGATCCTAAAACAAGGCACTGGTTTTTTTAAAATTATGTTTGTGGCTCATGACTTCAAATGTCCAAAGGTCCTCCCCAGAAATACTTCCTCTTTCTGCTGCTACCACGACTGCTAGCACAACTATTCCCTAATTTTATTGTATTGTTCAGTTTGTGTATTTCTACACCGCCTGTTATAGACCAAGTGCTACTACTCAGAGGCGGTTCCGACTACAGCCTGCAGGTGTGTTGGAGTTTTTGCCCACTTGAATTGCTTGAGCAATTGTGAGTGAAGGACTTGCTAATGATGTCCGAGACATGTCTATTTTTGTTTGCTTACACCGTTAAACCATCCTTTCGTAAATATGTAGGTTCAAGACCACTGCAGTTCAGAAAATCAACCTAAATTGTTGCACTGCCTCCGTCTCCATTTTCCCCGCTGGTTATGACCTCCATGACCCAAACGAGACCTTTTGCCATCAACTCGGCGCCTCTGTGCAGAACAGCTTTCTCTTTTTGCATTTGTATTATATGCTACAGAGAATGTTTATAACCAGGGAATATGTATATTCCTTGAATTTTCAGGAAAATCTTAAATATAGGCCTAACTGTGTATTTATGGAAAACCGGTTTGGATTAAATGTTTGTTTACGCTGTGGAAAATATTCGCTTATCCTGTTTTATAACTTGTCGATTTTAGTATACATTCAGTTTTCTGTAATTGAATGATAGGTCTTCTGTAAGTGATTCAGTTACACCGTTTCTCTGAAAGTTCATAGAATATAGAATAGATTTTCTGAAGTGCAGTGGTTTTGAACCTACATATTTACGAAAGGATGGTTTAACGGTATAAGCAAACAAAAATAGACATGTCGCCGGACATCATTTTGCATATAGCTGCCTGATGATACGCATTTTCTGTATCATAATTATATTATAAGTCTTTATAATTCTTTAAAACTTGTTTCTTTTCTCCAACGGTCGTAACCACAAGGGATTTAAGGTGAAAGTGTCGTGAGGACCCTGTGAACGTTGAAGCCATGTAAGCAGTCCAAAACAGGTTTCCTTGCTTGCGTTTATGATACTGGTAACGGGTGAGTGGGTAAGACCGATTTCGAAGAGTTGCCACATGTTACGTTACATAACACTAATATATTAACGGTTCTTTTCCGAATCTGCATTTGTTTACATTTGCCAATGCGTTACCGATGGTATTCTGCCTCTAGACGTCTGTTAACTTTCTGTGCCAACAAGTGGGAAACTATTACAAGCGAGCGGTCGTGCGTATAAGAGTTTGTTGTAATTCTTTCGTTTACCTGTAACTTGAACTGATTTACACGTAACTCCAAGTAATACTGTGTACCATTACGGTGTAGCTCTTTAATTTTTTTAATTTACGTGATTCACATTCAAGGGAACTACTCAAGAGACGTAAAATTTTGGCAGCAATGGACTTGTTAAAGATACTCGCAGGTTCGAAACCACAAATTTCGCTCTACTAACCAATTAGGCAGCATGACCCAAATCAAAAATGGTATCTAGCCTACACGTGTCGATCTGGGGTGGCGGGTTTATCAATACTTGAAGATGTGTAGGCCTAGAGCTGTGTGTTGAAAACATTTGTTTCCCAACAGAGGTGGAAAAAAGCGAGTTTTTTTTCAAATAATTAAAAGTTATGTGTCCTTTGTCTCTCGTATTTGGTCATAAGATTTTTCCATTTCCGTTGCGTAGTCCTAAAACGTGAAGGATGACCACAACTCTATAATCAAATTCCAGTTTCAAATTTCAACTGATAAACCCAAAGTCATCTGCAAAAGTTTATTTCATTGCTATTAAAGATCAAGCTCTATACAGCATATACAAAAGTTTTAATTCTTGGTTATTTCGAGATGAATCTGCCGAATAATAATTATTATAAACTCTAATGAGGGCCCGCACATATGCGAAAGTTGTATTCATTAAAACGAACAGTTTCGAACAATTTGTTCGTAATAATAATTAGCTGTGGTTCTCTTTTTCATTAAATTTTGTAAAAATCGAAATCCGTAAAAGCAACTTTTCCACATCTGGTTCGTATTGTGATTGTTCTTTTCTTCGTTTGAGAATTGACGAATTGTCGAATTCTGTCTTCTGCAAAGCTTTTCGCCGGCGTTTCGTTGGCAGTTGTTGAAATTTCTGTTGCATTTCTTACGTTGTTGTTTTCTGGCCGGTATTACTGTTGTTCTTTGAGGTGCTTATGCAGATTTATTGGTTTGCTCTACGGGCATTTTCGTTTTCGAATTACCGTATATGGAAGTCTGAAGAAACGAAAGGTCTTGCATCTAGTGACCAATCCTTGGTCTTTCTGTAAGATTTTGAGATATCTCTAAGGCAAAGGTTACCTACCATGTAGAACAAATAAATACATGTAGTTGAAATTGTTATGTCAAGTAATATTTAGTTAAGAAACATAAATGTAGGATTTTGTGGCTGTATTGTCGACACCATGTAGTCGACGTGTCAAAAGTCTCTGATATGATGATAAGATATTGTTAAAGTCTGGGTCGTTTTGAGCTGTTAAACAGAAATGACTTGTATGGCAGGTAGCTCTTTCGAATGGCTGCAGTGTTTCGTTACGATGCCTACAGAGAAAGAGCAGATGATGCAACGCAATCCTGTATCTCGTACAACAAAACTACTTTCTTACGATACTGCTAATTAAAAACAGCTGCATTTAATACAGTACAGCTGCATTGTATAATATTTATTAAACTGTACTTGTTATGAAACTTGTTTAAACATAGCTTTATTTTATACAATGAAATTGTACTTTTTATAATACAACAGTCCTTCCAAAGTTGGTAAATTTGCTCCCGATGGAAAGTTTCGTTTGACGATCAAAACAATGCATTTCAATTAGTTAATAGATGAAGAATCACGGATCAGAATTTCGAACCGCTGTGCACAGCGGTCATGGGCTTAATCAAAAAGAAACTTTTCTGCAGCTTTCTAAATTTAGATGTACAAATTTGACTGTGAACCGGCCGGGGTCTCTTTAAATCTCCGATCGCTCTTAACTCTTCTACCTCTGAGCTAGTTTACCAAGACTGAGTCTTTAAATGATGTGGCACCTGTATATAATATTATGACATAATGGTGGCAGAAGGGTGTAGTCTATTAATTCGTAAAGAGTTGAAAAGGACTAGTCGTGTATGATGTCACGTGCTTCAAAGTTACGATCTGTCGCTTCCGAATGATTCATTTACTGTGCAGTGACAGTCGTAACGAAATTCAGTCGTGATCGTTACTAAAATGTAAACTTTGTAACAGGAATGTAAAAACGGTAATACATGTGTAACAGTTGCGTAACTTGCGAACACTTTACAGTACACATGTTTAGATTTCCGGTTTAAACCGAGAGAGGAATTACTTATATTCTTGCAGAGTTGGAACTTTAATTTTGATTTGTTTCTGCCTTGACCAGCCTCCCTCCTGTAAATACAGACTGGTTCTTGGACTTTAGTTTTTCGACCCGGTCCCTTTACTTCTTAACCCGGAGTTCGTGTTTTGTACAGCGTCAGTCATGCTCAGTCGTGTTCAGTAATCTCCATCTTGGTACTGTGTACCAGTCTGTAGTAAACTGTCCTGTTGCGTTTATGGTACTGTGTACCGCGTCGTTTTCTGTCCCCTTCGATCATGTAATCTGTGGTGACGTGCTGCATAATATTATAATCTTATCTAGTCATCATTATTCAATATTCAGCGTGTTGTAATCTAGCGAAGTAAGCATACACATCTGCGCCGTGTATACAACTATAGATGTAACACGGACAGATAAAGTCTTTTTCCATAATTTATTTCTGCATCTTTATACTTTTTCTATTCACACGTTTCTATACCGCTCCTTCAAGTCCGCCACTACTCAGTGGCGGTCCTGACTACATCCCGAAGGTGTCGGGGTTTACACGTCGAGGCGCCACGAGCAATTGTGAGTGAAGGACTTGCCCAAGGTCCCTACGTGTGGCTTGGGTCTGAATCGATCCCGCGACCCTTTGGGCGCAAGTCGGCGACTATCCCATACGCCACCATGTCCTAGAATTATACGTGTGCACTCTGCCAATTCAACTACAATGAGTAACCTGAATGGGGTGGGGAGACCAGGGGTGGGGTAAAGGACCGATCACCCACTCCACTAAAATTTGTGCGGGCAACAGATTCTGATATTATTCGGCAAATTATACTTTTTTAGATTCTGTAATTGGCCAAACAATTTGATATTGAAACAAAGAACCTGATGTTGGGTCAATAAGTGTTGATATTTGGGAAGCAGAAAATATAATGTCCGATCACTAACATTATTTTGATATTGTGCCAACAAAACCTTATTTGGGCCAGCAGATTCTGATGTTGGGTCAACAAAACCTTATTTGGGCCAGCAGATTCTGATGTTGGGTCAACAAATTGTGGTATTGGGCCAAAGAAATGTGTGACATTGTACAAAGGAATCGATCTTGGACATACAAAATCTCATTTTATACCAAAGAATTCTTATGTTTACTGACATAAATATTCTGACAGTGGGCCAAATAACGTTTGTGTTTTTCCTGCATGTAAAGAAGTTATCTGCGATTTTTAATAGATGTCAATAAAGTGTCATGTTTTAAAGGCCTGAAAAAGCTTATACAGCTGTCCGTTATGCCTCTGATAATGGGAAAACGTTTTCTGTTCTATTTTTTTTCTCATTCCGAGGTGATCATCTAAATGTTCAGCAACTTCTTGCTCGCTTTTTCGCTTTTTGGTTGTAATTTGTTTCTTATTAATCAGAGGCATTTGAAGTTTTAAGACACCCATTTCAGTGACCATTTGTTTAGAATTTAAATGGTTTGCCAGCATCATTCGCCGTTTTCCGAGTTTCCCGAAGTTTCGCTACGATTACAATGGGCAGCGGTTATCAATGAACTAAAATTTATATAGCGTCCGTTAAAGATCTCTCTACTCAGAGGCGTGGCTGCGTGTTTTGGTTGTTTCTTGTGTATCGTGGTAACAGTCACCTAGCAACTGTTGCTTGGCAACCGTTATAGTGGAAGAATGAATGGATGGACGATTGGACTAAGTGTTCGAGTCTTTAAGTTTTCTAGTATGGCTAATCGTATTGTAATCTCTCATACGTTGATACGGTTTCATTGCTCGCTCTGTAATCAAGTACTCTACACTGCGCTGTACCTGGTGTAAAGTACACACGTTGCATAGCTTATGTTACACTTTACTGCAAGACGACAACGTGGCTTACGGTTGCACAACTTACAGGACAACGCGACTTACGGATGTATACAATTTACATATTACTGACTGCTTATTTACAGCTGGCTGCGTAACTAGTAGCCGTTATAACTCGTGTTGTTTCTGTTGCATGGTGACGTATCGGAGTGAAAGGTCAAAAGGTTGAAAGGTCAAAAGGTTGAAAGGTCAAAGGGCGGCAGTCGGGGGAAACGTGTAAAATGTTGAGTTCGAATTTCTTTCGTATAAATTTTGTACAGTTCCAATAAATGTTATTCTGGAAAATGGTTTATCTCGGTCGTTTTCCTGCTTTGTTTCCCCAAAACATGTAAAATGCATTATGTATAGACGTAGCATAGTACACACGCACGTGTAGCCTACATGGGTAGTTTCTTCTCTTCGGGAAGATAAGATCGCTTAGTTTGTTCGGGAGAAAACGGGAACCCCTCTCCTTGTTGTCCCATCATCCCATGCCACCACCGACACAATAGTCTTCGCACTGGGAGCGCTTCTGAAGGGCAAATGCTGTGAGAGGCGCTTTATAAATTCACAAATACAATACAATA
>JAQFXW010004532.1:0-10996 GCA_034693945.1 Dendrobaena attemsi
GTCGGGACCGCCTCTGAATAGTAGTGGACTGTAAGAGGCGGTATAGAAATACACACATACATACACACATACATACAATAGCAAAGTGGTTAGTGATTTGGGTAGGAGGTGCATGGTAAGGATTAGCAATTTAATTGATAATAATTGGCCGTGTGTTTTCCGGGTGTTACAGCCAAGTGACGGACAGCCTAAAAGAGAAGATACACGTTACTGTAGGAGTCCATGCATTTATTGGTAAGATTTCAGATTTTGTCATGTGTGTAGAGTATGCTTTGATGTTCAACACTTTAAAACGATGAACTGCTTTGTTAGTATTGGAATCCTTATAGAAAAGTGCCTCTGTATTTGTCCTTCCTTCCATCCATCTGTCTGATGATCTTCAGTTCTTACAGCTGTTTCCCACATTCGTACCAACTGCCACCAACACTTTTGGCTGACCTTTTACCTATTTAGCAAATTATCAGGCTCCGGTTGATCGATTTTGTCCAGATCTCTCGCCAATCACCTTTTTTAAGCCACAAATTGTTATCGCGGGATATGAAAACCATTTGGAGTTCTGGCTTTTATTTCTGATCATTAATGTCTTTCCCTAATAGTTTATCTTGTAGATATTTGTGCATGTGTTTTTTGTCTTCCCTGCAAATATTTCGCTCTGGAACTGTGCTGTGCAAATGAACATTGGTTGCTACTGATAGATGGGGAAGGTTCGTAATCGTAATCGTAAACTCAGAATTTCTAAAGTGCTACTGGAAGGCAAAGCACGGAGCACCAGCCAATTGCCAAGCACTGCGCCGAATCAGGAGGATTGTTCAGAAGCAAATTTGTGATGGACCAATGATGGTCAAGGGTCGAAGTTCATGGTGGTCAAGGGTTGTATGTAGGTGGAGTAAGTTGACTGTATAACTTTGCAGATTTCTTACTTCAGATTGTTTTCTGCTTCAGATAAGTTGATTCACAGTAGCGGACAGGAACTACGTCGAGCTTTATTTTCGTTAAAGCAGATATTCAAGGTATGAGATTTAGCATAATCCCTTTCTGTGTGACAATCTAATTCCGTTGATCATAATTATAGATCCTTCATTTCACACTGATTTGAGAACTCAATTTCATCTTCTATAGCAAATAAACATTAATTTGCCATAATTGATCTCAGTGTATTTCATAGCATTTGCCATAATTCAACTCAATTCAATTCAATGGTTTTTTGTTGAACAAAAGACAAAGTTACATCAATAAGCAATCAAGATTAAACACAGGTTTGTCATCACTCAAAAAGCCAACAGGAAGACAGAAAAGGAATATTATCTTCCTATTTTAATAGTTAATCTCATCATTTATTATTATTATTACAGCGAATTTCTATAGTGCCTCTTCAAGTCTGCCTACTCAGAAGCGCTCCCAGTTCAACCACGGTCAAACAGAACAGTCTTAAGACGAGAGAGTAAGACTAGAGTTGCCAATAGGCAGAAGGCGGACCACATGGAGAGCCCATCCAAGTCCTAGGGCCAGTGACTGAAAATGCTCGGCATTGCCTCATTTGCCTGATAGCAGTTCGCGATTGAGGCACGAGAAGTTCCCCTTGGGAAGCAGAGCAGAGCGAAGAACGGCGATAGACGCCTACGGTGGAGGAGCAAAGCTCCCTCAGATATAGAGGGGCCAGGCCTTCAAGACAGCGCCTAACCAGCGCAGAGAGACTATAAATCATGGGGGACTGAGGGAGAACTGTCCCCCAAAGTTTTGACTGGAGATAGCACTGTTTTCTGTTAAACCCCTCACTACTATCAAAGCTTCTTAAGATCAGAAAAGTCGACAGTATGTATTTTTCACGCACAAGAACTCAAAAAAATCTTCGTGCTCATGTGAATAAAGTTTCACCATTTCCCCCTCGCTTTCAAATAATCTCCTTCTTTGGACTTTGCCCGAAGTCCTGACCTGGACCTATATATTACTGGAGCATGCACCAAACATCCAGTTTACCAACACACGTACATATAGACATAATTAATTGTTTCGCCACACTTGCCACTGGGCAGCGAACACTGGGCGCAACTAAGGAATGCCGAGTGCCACAATGGTGACCCACACAATCTTTCCATATCCAAAGTGTTTTGTAAGGGGGAGGGGGTGCACTATGGTTACCATAATTTACTAACAGAAATGTGCTATAATTATTTTATATGAAGTGTGTTGACATGCCCTAGACCTCGCAAAATTTGAGTAGCCTAGACGTTAGTACCGTTACTCTCCATAAAAAGAAACATTTTACCTTTTGTAAATTAAGGAAATTAATTTCAGATCCTTTATTTGTCCCGCCACTTCAAACTGCCTATTATGCTATGCCAGAACCACTTGTCAGTCTAGTCTTCATGCCTTCACCATCCAACTCACGCATATGGCTTGGGTCTTCGCAATGTGAGCACCCTCAGTTGAATCTTCTGGTTGCGCCTCTGCATGATTGCGCAGTGATAAATAATTACTACTATTATTTGGCTTCTTTAGCCAAGTTTTCAATATAATCATTTCGGAAATTAGTCAAAATTAATCTAGAAATAAAAATTTTCTTAGTCAGGATCCAGCTGGGAAAAGGTGCTTTGGAGGGCAAAGGCGTTTTAAAAAGGTTGAATTATAATGGCAAAGCGTTGAGAAAGATAGCTTGTTTCTCTCGTATCCCATATTCAAATTCATATAAGTAAGCCTCTAATACAGGCATTCATTGAAGTCATAAGCCACTCATACAAGCACTAAAAATAGAGCAACTTTGCAAATATAACGGCTTAAAATGCCACCATTAAAGTATAAAAATTTCAAAACATTTTGTTTTGTATGGCACAGCGTGCCACAGCCCCTCCTCAAACCCCTCCCTTGCTCGGCGCGTAAAATTCTGACCCCCACTGTTTGACACAGATTTACGCCTTTGGTGGGAAGCGCCCTCTGCTGTGCTCGCTGTGAGGGAAGATACAAATTGATATTTACATTTACACGCGCCTGTCGCTCTTCTTAGCATTGCAGAGCGGTTGAACGAAGCTGAAATTCAAAGAACAGCTCTGTCCCTAGTCCAAACGGCGTCCGAGGAAAGCACAGGTTTTGCACCCACCTCATAAAAAATCAGTTTAAAATGGGAAAATTATAAGACTATTGAGACGCCTACATGTATAATAATACGTTACGTATAGGCCTACGGCTTAGGCCCCTACACATTTGTTCTGAAAATGTCACCTCTTAGGGTATCTTCGTCTTCAAGCCGTTTCTTTTCTTCCAGGTTTTTAGTGCTGAGAGCACCAATCAATACTTAGTCTGATAGTCATGTAGATGCTTTATAATTTTTTTTAAGCTTTTAGGTGTCTAATTACACTATGCTAGGCCTGCATTGAACGACATAGCATAATACCGATTTCCTCTGTTTAGGCCTACTTACCTTTAACCTCCTCATTAAAGTTTTCACGTATTGCTCAGGGTCGATAGAAAAAGTATACTGGTACGTGAATGCTTCAGTTGGACCCGTCGGAAATAAAGATCAGAGCTATCTGACGACATTCTCCTACAGTGGCTTCACTTACGGAATAATTGCTGTGATCGGTGAGCAAATGCGTTTCTATTGGTCTAGCAATTTGATCTTGTTTTGAATTAATAAAATGCTGAAAAAATCTCTTGTTTCCATCACGGCGACAGGTGCTTCTATCTCCCCCAAAGCAGCCGGGCTAAAAAAAACTCATGACTCCATTTCCCCCTCAAAAATATTCTTCCATCCCCTCTGACCAGTCTTCCCCCTATTTCTGAAAATTATACATTATAAAATGTCCCCCTGTTTTAGACCGTGCGCATTTGCTTGGTATAGGGATAGAAGCCCCTGCACGGCGATTATCAGATATGGATGAATCATTAGACCGCATTGCACCAACCAGAAGAGGGTCCAATTGAAAGGTAAAAAGAATATAGGCCTACAGGAAAGGACATAAAGAAGAACTTTTAGACAAACCTTGCCTATTACATAAGTATTAGATAATAAAAGTTTATAGGCCATTGCATAGAGTCATAGCCTCATAGGCCTACATAGACCTGCATGCAACGCTCTAACATCACCATAATATTCGCATGTAACTGAATAAATTTAATGAATGCATCAGGGAAAAGTGGAACGCAGTTTTCGAAACAAACGTTATGGCAGTGCTGAGTAGCTACCAGACCAAGGATCGGGGTCTTGGGTTTCATCATTGGAAGTCTAACGAGGATGGTCGTTTCTTTGGTGTTTGCTACTACGATGGGACTTGGGCATCTGGCTCTAAGTTCCCAAAGAGGATCTCCACTGCTTGACGGCGTCGGCGTCGGTCAAGGTAGGTAAATCAATTATTGTCTTTTTTCAGCGATATACTTCCAGTAGGCATTAGCGATAGTAGGCCTAACTTAACGATAGAGGCCGATGTAATAATTTCTTCGTAATACGTGTCTGAGATATCAGAACTAGCCTACACACCGGCTCTGCATGAATTAGTTCAGAAATGTCAGGTATTTGGGTCTTGTTCTGTGCCACTGTCGGATCCTGAGGTGTTGGTCACCCGATGAAAATGAGTGGTGTCTAGGCAGAAACTCAGTATTTTCGAGGGTCACTAGCAAAGATGACCTGCTAGAATTATTGCCAGGAAAATATGCACTTGGCTACTGAGCCGTGTTCTCATAGTAATTATAGCTTCTTAAAAGTTAACTCTATAAACAAACTTTTATTTTCAATTTTCATGCTAAATAAGGAACACTTTACTCCTGTACTTGATAATTATTTTCAACACAAGATCTCAAGTAAAGCTGCGATGCTGCAGTTGCAGCATTAAATGTTGTGTTCAAATTATGTTGAGATTATTAGCAATGAACCAAACACAAATTGCAATAGCGGGTAATTGCGGTATCGAACACACACACACCACTTTTGTTTCACCTTTATGCAGGTTTAGTTGCACCTGTCGTTACCGAGCAACTGCTCGGCTGGCACGGTCAGTTGATGTTAGCTATCATCATCATCATGTCTGCTATACCAACAGCGTCTTCAGAAGTTATTGGTGTGACAACAATTCTTGTCTACGACATCTATCAAATATATCTTAAGGTAATTTCAACGGTTATTTGTAACGGTTTAAAAATGACTCTGCTTGAAAGTGAGGGTAGAATATACGACGGTTGGATTAATAAACGCTGGCCGGAGTTCTGTCGCATTGAACAGATTTAGAACAGGTCTACTACAACATGTATCGAGGGCGGAGGCATTCTTAATTTTAGGTATCGAAGTCTTACACAAAAATCCTGGGAATTAGTTTTTCATTCGCTTTTCGGTCTCAGATTAAAACATACGCAGGGTAGGCAAAAAAGAATCCTTTATGTTCTTTTGATAATAGTCAAAAGTTGAAAATTTTAAATCCCATTCTCCAGACTGAAAAGCAATTTCTATTATACGTACATGTACAAGTTGCAATTGCCAAATTTCACAAAGTTATTTCAGAAATTGCAAAAGTTATACAAGTTTTATTGAGAACCCCCACTGTTTTTTGCTTGTTCAAAGGCGTGTAACGCAATAATTAACAATTTTTACAAAGTCATCTCTGAAATAATTATTATGATCAGTCATGATATTGCTTCACCAATTGTGGTCAACGTGTCCACCACCAGTAGTCACACATATTCTAAGTCCTTTCTTATCAGGTTTGTATGGCCTTCTCTAGATGGCTCTTGCCTCAGGAGCTTCCGTGTTGATGCTACTTTAAAATCTACTACACTTCTCTCATACAAGATTGCCACCTCTGCGCTACAGTTATCGTGGACGTGAGCGCCGAGGGTGACTCGAGTGGTCTACAGTGTCATGAATCATACTCACAGTAGCGTCAACATCGTCATCACCAGTAGTATTAAGCAAACTCTGTTAAACAGAATAATCATAGCGATGTCTGAACTACAGGTGCTATTGTGAAATCTATTTGTTATTCTGTTTGCTCAGCCGTTTCGGATGGTATTCGACGCGAGCACTTGCATTCTGTGCGGAAAGGAACGAGGACGGATGGCCAATATCCGAGACCAATGTCGCTGCACCAGTATGACGTACTGCAAGGCGTGCAAGGAGGACAATGTGTATGGCTCTGTCTCGATTCAGACGAAAATGGATATAGACAGATATATGGACAAATGGATCTATGGATGGGTGGAATACAGAATAGATGAATGAATGATTGATTGATGAAATAGACAATTGGATATAATATGTATAGGCCTATATTAAAAATGGATGTGTGAGTGAGGTCGAGTAGATTGACAATTTGACTGCATAGTTAGAGATGGGCGGGTGGATAAAGATTATATAGATGAACATGATGGTTGTTTGATTGATGGGTGCATGGATCAACGAACCGATATAGAGGCGTAGGCCTACGGACAGATGGACGAGCAAATAGGCTGGTTTCAGAGTGCATGTGCACTGGCTCTGCCTGTGAATGAGGAAGCATCAGTGCTCCTTCTTGAGACACTTGAAACGCTGGTTGATTAATTAGGCATAAAATAATTATTGGCGATTCCTTTCACCTTAGAACCCGAGCTAGAACGCATTGGAAGAGACCAGTGAAACCGCCGTACACCTGCCTCGTTCACGGAGCCTACAGGACGTACAACGACTACTTGAGCGGACTGAAGACCTGGTGTCAGATCTTCATCATAGTTTTCATCCTGCCAGTCATCATCGTTTTGAATGCACTTTCAGTAGGTAGACGGATAAACTGTTGTCAGCAGTTGCATTATGTAGAGAGTAGAGATTCAATTTTTCTTTGAATGCTCTCCTGTCTCTGAACAGTTTCATATAGTTATACTGAATCGGATTTAACTCTGTAACTGGCTTCTAATTACCGCCAAAGTGTAGCATACATCAGTTTAAGTAGTTATTTAATTGTAGGGCTACCGTCATTTCACGTGCTTCCATCCTCACAGCGGCGCATCTGTTATAGAATCGCATCTTTGTGTTGCAATGCTTAGCTGGCTGAACGCTCGCCTATCTACGCGAGCATTGTCGCCCAGTTTCAACTTGCACTCCTCGGTTCATAGCGACCTCGCTGTCACTTTCGCCTGATCTGCAATACTAATGTTGAGCCACTTCTCTGTGGCTGCTGCGGCAACTCGGAACACGCTTCCAAATGTCTCGTGTCCAGACTTTATCCACCAAGCGTTGCATGTTTTCAGTTTCGCTTACTGTAGAGAACGATTTATCCTCTTGGCGCCTCTGAGAAATGATTTTGAAGAGACGCTACATAAATATAAATTTAGATTTGCTTGATTAATTAAGAGTGATTATCGTACTTTCGTTTGTTTGAATATCCAATTGACAAAATGCAATCCGTTAAATATTTAACATAACAACAGTGGGTTAATATGGTTCAATTAGAGTCTTAGTTGTGGCTTTTTAATTGATAATGGAATATAAGAACAATTTTAAGCAGCGAAATGTGCATAAATAAATAAAATTGTTTTTCATCCTAAACGGTGTGGTGAACGGACTCCGCTTAAGTGCTCGCTTAGCTTTAGGAGGAAAGAAGGAGCACATTGCATGGAATAATAATTTTAGTTCTTTTACTTCTTTATAATCGACCTCAGAATGATTTTACCTCGGCTTCTCCGACTATTTTATCGTCTCCCGGCGAGTTAGGAGGGACTCGTGATACTGCCGTTTGCTTCCCAGCACTGCTGCAATGTGATAAATTCCCTTCCGATTAGCATTACCTCTTGAGTGATTATATGCTGACTTTAGATCAGTCTCGACTGGTTCCTGCTGTTCGTTGGAGTGATTGTTGGAACAAACATTGTTCCCATCGGTCTGTCGTTGTTCTGGAGTCGACTGAGTGGAACTGGAATGGTGGCAGGAGCTGTAGGCGGGACCGCTTTTGGCGTCACTTCCTGGCTCATTGCATCTGCCTTACAGACAGGCTCAGCTGCGCATTTCTATCAAAATACAGGTATAAACCTTTAACATTGATACTACCAGGGGCGTATTGGGGGGTATTACGGGTTCAATCCGATAAAGTAGTTTCTGCATGTATTTAAACTGTAAACCCCGAAAACATGAAGACAAGTTTTTAGTGTAAAAGTAGAGTTTAGAAGAAAACATAATGTAAAGGTAGAGTTTAGAAGAAAACGTCATGTAAAGGTAGAGTTTAGAAGAAAACGTAATGTAAAAGTAGAGTTTAGAAGAATCCGTAATGAAAAAGTAGAGTTTAGAAGAAAATATATTGTGAAAGTATAGAGTTTAGAAGAAAACGTAATGTAAAAGTAGAGTTTATAAGAACACATATTGTGAAAGTATAGAGTTTAGAAGAAAACGTAATGTAGAAGTAGAGTTTAGAAGAAAACATATTGTGCAAGTATAGAGTTTAGAAGAAAACTTAATGTAAAAGTAGAGTTTAGAAGAAAACATATTGTGAAAGTATAGAGTTTAGAAGAAAACGTAATGTAAAAGTAGAGTTTAGAAGAAAACATATTGTGAAAGTATAGAGTTTGGAAGAAAACGTAATGTAAAAGTAGAGTTTAGAAGAAAACATATTGTGAAAGTATAGAGTTTAGTAGAAAACGTAATGTAAAAGTAGAGTTTAAAAGAAAACGTAATGTAAAAGTAGAGTTTAGAAGAAAACATATTGCGAAAGTATAGAGTTTAGAAGAAATGGTAATGTAAAAGTATAGTTTAGAAGAAAAGTAATGTAAAGGTAGAGTTTAGAAGAAAACATATTGTGAAAGTATAGAGTTTAGAAGAAAACGTAATGTAAAAGTAGGGTTTAGAAGAAAACGTAATGTAAAAGTAGAGTTTTGAAGAAAACGTAATCTAAAAGTAGAGTTTAGAAGAAAACGTAATGTAAAAGTAGAGTTTTGAAGAAAACGTAATGTAAAAGTAGAGTTTGAAGAAAACGTAATGTAAAAGTAGAGTTTAAAAGAAAACGTAATGTAAAAGTAGAGTTTAAAAGAAAACGTGATATATGCAACCAGTACATAAGAGATGGTGAAAATCAGAAATGTTTCATCAATGACAAGTGCTTTATAGAAAACGTAATGTAAAAGTAGAGAAAGCCAGCTGTACGTTAATCCTACCAATGAAGAGAATAAACAACACAAACAGGCATTCAAAGAGAACTCGATGCCCAAGCTAATCAGAATGCCCCAGATGTTTCATCAATGAAATGTTTCATCCATGACAAGTGCTTTATAGAAAAGTCTTTTACGGTCCAACATGGTGTATATCTGGGGCATTCTGATTAGCTTGGGCATCGAGTTCTCTGTTTGTGTTGTTTATTCTCTTCATTGGTAGGATTAACGTACAGCTGGCTATCTGGATGTATGGTGTCAATATTCAGTGGAGCTGTTATTTCGATCGTCGTCTCTCTCATAGACAACCGCAACATGGACTCAGATCAGTTGAGCGCAACCTGGGAAAAGATGCGAGATATCGACAATCCCTTTAACCGTGGACTGAAATCTACGCTAAGTTAGTGTTGGATTACCGGTAATTCAGCGGGGTTTAATCCTTTTTGCCCATGCTAATTTTTTACCAGAGCAAGCCTGCTCCCGAGTAATAAACTTCATAGGAGTCAATCTAATCTATTCTACAGTTGTTCCAAAACTGTTCTCTTTAGTTTAGATCGTATCACCATAGATTTAACTTTGGATGACGTCGCTACACTTAGCGAGAAAGTGAAGCTCTAGGAGTTTGAAATGTGCAATTGCGATTGGTAAGTTGTCGCCTTTCACGGCACCGCCAAGGCCTTCGTTCAATTCACACTAGCCCACCATCATCCAGCCCAGTAACATCCTTCTTGAACTTTCCTTTTTATCTTCACTTTCATTCCTCCTTCGATTAGGTCAATATCTCTCATGCGAGATAGAATATCCTCTCATAGTTTGATCCATCCACTTTCTCGTTCGACGCCTGACAGTTCTAAATAAGCGATAATTTTTGTGATTGAAGCAACCAGAATCCTACAGAGAAGGTGAATGGATGGACGAGCTAATCGTGTGCTTTTGCCGCAATTCAGGGACATGGATTTGAAGCAATACAACGTCCTAACGAACCGTCCCTCGCTTGAAGTGACGGAGAAGAGGTATCGCTTGGATAAGATCCTGGCCATCGTCTTCGGTCTGTCTCTGTCAGTTGCGACGCTCATCCTCTGGCCAGCTCTCTCCCTCACAGCAGGAGTCATGGATCTGGCGGCTTTCACAAAATGGGTATGCAACAGTTTATAAATAGCAAGGCTTACTTATTCTAGCTTCGTGTGACAATATCCATTCATTTATTTATAATTTATATGTGATTCATTCAGGATTCACCGGCGTTTGTGATTATCGGCTTTCTTTCGTCGCATTTACATTACATTATATTACAATCATACTGCGTTCTTGTCAATATGAGTGTACAATAAAACAAGATTATTATTTCATTGGAGATGAACTTTTTCTCCTAGCATATTTTACACCTGTGGTAGACTTATAGACGACAATTCCATCTCGGGTTAAAAAGTGATGAAAGTATTATTATTCTTTAAAGTATAATAAGTAACTAAAATGTGATTCCGAAACTGGATGCCCGAGGTCATAGTTTTTTGTTCTCTCTTGATGCAGATTCGTGTGATCACTGCCTTTGGTTTCATCACAACCATCTTCCTGATCGTCGGACCAATAGCAACGGAGTTCTACGAGACAAGGAAATATCTTCACGAAAAGAATTCGATAGGAGATGGAGAAATTGACGTCAGCGAATACGCCCAAGACATCGACGAAACGACGCCTAGGCCTAAGACGATACATGTAATTGAGAAACTCGATTGAACGCAACACAGCAGCAGCGTATTAACGACGTATTTAATGACGTATTTAATGACGTATTTGACGAAGACCTTAAAATGAATTCTATTAGGCCTATATGCTGATGACAGCAACCTCTTGATTCCCGCATCTGCTATAGCAACTACTACTTCTGAACTTGATAATGTCGCCT
>JAQFXW010004533.1:0-10994 GCA_034693945.1 Dendrobaena attemsi
CCTACGTACCCACCCATATACATACCTACCTGTCCTCCTGTCAGTCTATCTGTCTGTCTAGTTGTCTGTCTATCTGTCTATTTGTCTATTTGTCTAGACTCTATCTCTCTAGCTCTCTGTATCTGTCTCTCACTTTCGTTGCCTGGTGTATTATTTTGTCTTTTTATCTCTGTTTCGTTCCGCTAAACATAGACAAACAAACAACATAATAATTTGTATGTGTATGCCTGCTTGTACGCCTTTGCCTGCGTATCGCTGTTCATCTGCTTCTAAAGATGCTTGTGTCTGCGTTGTATATCTACCATTGTGTTTGTGCGTTTGTCCGTGCTTGTCTATGTGCCTGCCTGTTTCTGTTGTCTGCATATCTGTCTTAAATTCCGTCTGCGTCTTTCTGTTTGTCTGTCCGTCTGCCTATCTGCCGTTCTACGTGTATGTTTGTCTATATGTATGTATGTCTAGGTGTCATTGCAGGTTTTGTCGGTGACTTTTATGCTATCTCATGACTTAGGGTCCATGTGTTCTTATCCATCAATCAGACTACACTGCGTCTGACAGACTCCCTCCTGTCAGTGTGTTTCTCTGTATTTGTCTGTCTGTGTCTGTCTGTGTCTGTCTGTGTCTGTCTGTCTCTGTCTGTCTCTGTCTATGCATGTTTGTCTCTGTCTGTGTCTGTCTCTGTTTGTCTCTGTCTATGTCTGTTTCTGTCTGTCTCTGTCTGTTTCTGTTTCTCTCTGTATCTCTCTATGTCTCTCTCGCTGTCTGTCTGTCTGTCGGTCGGTCTGCCTATGTCGCTGCTTCTCTCTTGCTCTCTTGCTCTCGCTCACCGTCGCTCTTACAGTCTGCCTCTCTTTATATCTGTTGTATGCAGTAAAAGTCGTGTATATTAGTTGTTTGTATATCCACAATATGATTATCTACGAGCTGAGTAGGAGCGAGAAGTAAGGCGCCGATCTTCCTTCTAACAGGTGTCCATCAGGATTTATTGTTAGACGAAACAGGAATTTAGTCGGCAACCGATGGCAACTCAAGGATCTCATAAATGGCTATAAAACTTGATCAATGTCCATGAAACGCCATATTATAATGACCATAATAAGTCGAATTAATAACAACCATAGAAATGAATGACCTTAGAAGCACAACAAAGGAATATGTAATGCATTGTATATAAAATAATGATTGACTAATTGACTAACTTAACTGCCTCACTGTCTGAGTGAGTGAGTGAGTGAGTGAGTGAGTGAGCGAGCGAACGAGTGACTGACTGACTAATAGATTGATTGATTTATTAATTGATTTATTAATTGATTGATTGATTGATTGATTAGCTGATTAATTGATTGATTAACTGATTAACTGATTAATTTATTGATTGATTGATTAATTGATTGACTGATTGATTGATACAATAATTTATAATGGATGCCTGTGCATTTTTAATATAACTAAATATGCATCGGTGCACAAGAAAAAACATTGTCGTTTTGCGAGACACCGTTTTATTCTTCTCAACAGTGATATTTAGGCTTAGTGTCTACACCTCGAAATCATTTCATCCCATCTCTCACCGTTAAGCCGCCTAGACCAACTCAGCAACAAAGAGTAAGCCGGTGTACCGTGTTGTTTTAACCGGTCCCCTTTGGGCGTATCCGCGGAGGCGGGGGATAAACTCGTCTAGTCTCGGCCAGAATAATATATCCGGGGGATAAATCGTTTCTAACCCCTTCGTGTAAAACTATCCCACGGATAGTTCTATGATGATGGAGAGAAAAATGGGCTACTCCCCAAGGATAGAATGGGTTGTTCCCAAATACTCTATATCTACAGCCCGTGGAATGTCACTGGAGCATTACGAAATAATTATGGTATTCCCTAAAAACGCTATCCCTTTAGCAATAGGCCTATAAACAGAGCCGTACCTAGAGTATTTTGCGCCAGCGGGCAAAATATGAAATGTGCGCCCTCAACTCCCTCAAAAAGTTGATGACCCTTTTATAGTCATTGCTTCCCACAATAAACCAAAATGCGATTAGGGTAATCCAAAATTAGGAGTTGGGTCATTTTTGTGCTCCACCCCCAGTTGGTGCCCCGGTGGCACATCCCTCTGCCCCCAGCTACGTCTCTGGAAATCGATTATGCAAGCGAAACGATATTTATTAAACATGACATCGTCCACAAGTCTATGCAAAGCCAAACTCATTTCTATTTAGGGCCTACAGACTAAACACCCATATTACCTATTCTATGCATTTAATAAACACTCAAAATATGCAGATAATAATATCCTCACATAAATTGGAGATTACAATAAAATAATAGACCTTCTCATAAATTATCTATTAATAGAGTTTAATTCTAGTATGCTGTGTGACAAACATAACTGTATTTATTAATAGGCCTACTACAGCTATAAGAATGCATCGCGTCAAATAGGCCTGCTTAGTAGGCGTACCTAACATACTTATTAGGCCTACATATCATACTTATAAGATCTACTTAGCATACTGTGTGTCAGAGTTAACACGACGAATGCACTTCAAGCATTTAGGTGTGATGGCCTTCCTCCACGTATCTGCATGGAGTTGATCAGGTCTGAATTGAACCGTCGACACTTTGGGCGCAAGGCGACTATTCCACTGCGCCACCGCGCCCCCTGGCGTAATTTGTGTGAAATTTTATCGGGATCGTCTGACGCCCAAGGGTCGCGAGTTCGAATCCATCTCAAATCACTTCGTAAGGATCTTGAGCAAGTCCTTCGTTCATAATTGTTCTTGGGCGCTTGTGCGTATTAGCTACGACTCAGTCTCAGCGGCCACGATGCAACAGCGAGCCTTCTCCGTAGTTGGCTTCAGCACTTGGAACGGGCTTTCTGTGGAGCTGCGGGGCTTTCCACGAGCGTCCCCCACTCCTTACTTTGCGCTACTAAAGTCTGCTTACTTTCGCTTAGCCTGGGTCGGGAGCGCCTCTGAGTAGAGATCTTGAAGGGGCGCTATATACATCTTAGCTGATGTATTGATTGAGCGATTAGTGCTGCAGTCAAGAGTTACTGCTATATTAGAAACGAAAGCGCTACAAGAATTTCCAAAATAAGTAAGAGCTCTTTGACGTATACATTTTTGACATTTTATTATTATGTACAGTATAATGGCGCACTTGATAAAATTTCAATTTATACAAGGCATATACAGATGGGTGTCTAAGTATTTTTGAACCGTTTTGCAGTTTTCGAGCACGATAATTAATACAATGCACATCAGATTTATGCTCATAACAGAGCAACTAACTACATATCATATTTATGCTCAGAAAAGAGCAGCTAAATACATATCACATTTATACTCATAAAAGAGGTATGAAGGTGTATGAGGGACAAGCTATTTGTAGCAGCGATACGAAATTTGAACCATTATTCTTGTTTTTCCTTTCTATATAAATAGTACCTGAATATACTTGCAAACACTCTGACCTTTTCTTTCCCGGGCGATGCCGGTATATCATACCCGATAAAGTATTATAATAGGAAGTAGTAGAAATGGCGCTTCTGAAATATTTTTTATAAGGCGTCCCCAATCAATTCCGTAAAGCATATTCTTTTATTATGCAGCCTGTTCCTTTTGGCAGTTGTTGAGAATAATTATAGTACCAGTTATATAACCCGTAAAAAATTACGGACTATTTTAGTCGACGACCTCTTATATATTATATTTAATGCGACCAATAGCGTCACCTAGTGAATACAATTGTAATTGCGCTCACCCAATGATGGGTAATATGGGCGTTCTCGATAACGTGCTCAAGCTCTGAGAGCGATATTTATTGGAATCGAGTAGGATGAGATATTACAACAAATAGTGCTAAGAACAAAGCTGAGGTTCTTTGGACATGTTATGAGATCAGATGGATTGGAAAAAGAAATGACGTTGGCTTGTGGAGAGGGAAGGAGAAAACAAGGTCGACCAAGGAAAGAAACGGATGGATGAGATACACGAATCAACTGAAATGAATTTGGCAGAACTAAGAGATGTGACATCAGAAAGAAAGAAATGGAGAAGCTTCATCATGACGGTCGCTACAGTTCAAAGAACTGACAGCACAAGGCGACGACAGTAAAATGAGTTTCAATAAATCTCTGCTGTTTCATCTTACTCTGCCTTACAACAAGCACAATCATTTACTTTTCTTTATCTCATTAAGAAATCTTCCTCTGCGCTGGATTTTAAAACATTTAGTGCACTCCTAACAGAGGTAGGACTATGCAAGAAGCTGTTCTTACATTTTATGCTTATAGATTTTGTGATGGATTTATTTCGCACTATCTTTCTTCGATGCCTCTTTAAGAATGGAACAAAACTAATGTGATAAGTTTCTTATCCGTCCTCTTGTTGCGCATTTTATTATTTTTCGTGTGACACGGTTGCCGACCGCTTAGCATGGGATCGATCCCCGTGTAGCGACCTTGGGCAAGTTGCTTAGGCAAACGTCCCTCTGTCACCAAGCAGTATAATTTGGTACCGGCGTATAAGCTGGGAAGTAAACGGAAAGTCCTGCGATACACCGGCCCCGTGTCTAGGACCTTGGGTTTGTCCATTGCCGGCTGAAGGGCCAAGGTACAGGAGATGAGCGCCTCCTAATAGGTCTTCTGCCCGTGGTTGGACTTGACATTTTTTTACTTATTCAAATTTATCTTCATAATCTCCCTCCTCTTCTGTCTGCGATTGCACCGGCTCTAAGTGTACCCTACTACTGCTGTGCTTGACTTTTTGACGAGCTGTGAATCTATTGTGTCATTACGCCTTCAAAAAATTATATCTGATAAGTGTTTTCGAACTAAGTGCGTGTTTGGGCTTCTGCCTCATGTCTATCAGCAGGCGATATTATTATCTGGTGGCTATAATTGTGCTCCAGCCGTGTCTATGGATTTACGACCTACAAGGAATCAGTACGTTATACCGGTTTACACTGTTGCTTCTTCCCGTCAGTTTAAGAGACCCAGACCAATTCATGATGCTCCAGAAATAAAATCTCTGGCCTCGATTGTGTCGTAATTCATAATCTGTTTATGGTGTATTGTCTATGCATACGTCTGAGTACAGAGTGTGGTTTATGTTAAACAGATGATAGGCATCTGCTAAGCACATGATAAGAATGCGTAGAATGTAAGGAAAGGGAAGAGGAAGTTCGAGAACAGAAAGGATTAACAACAGATGGATTAGAACATAGTAATTCTAAAGAACGGCAAATATCAGAAGAAGAACTTGAAAATAATTTTTCAATAAAAAAGAAGAACTAGACTAAGAGGAACTAGAACATAAAACAGCTAGAACAAGAAACAATAAAACAAAAAGCACTAGACTATAACAAAAGGAACTAGAACAACACGCACTAGTAAAATAAACACTAAAACAGAAAGTACCAGAGCATTAAGAACAAGAAGCACTAGAACAAGAAGATCTAGAACAAGAAACACTAGAATAAGAAGGACTAGAACAAGACGAACTACAATAAGCCGAACTAGAATATGAACAGAAAGTACCAGAGCAATAATAACTGCAATAAGAAGAACTCGACCTTGTGGGAATAAATCTATTTGTAGCAGACTTAGTATCCCCAGTTGTGACAGTCTGACGACACTTCGTTTTAATTAATTGACTTTGAAATAGAGTGTTAAGTATTCTGTTGTTATATTTAATCCATTACCCTATAATTTATATTGTACCGTGCTTCAATAGTAAACTTTAAGACACCTTTGAATCAAATATAAAAGTATTATGTATACAGGATGTTTTCTAAGAAAGTAGACTAGCGCATCTTGGGAATATTTCGATCAAAAGTAGGAAGTTTTCAATACAATTTTACAGACTGAAAGGCAATTCATATCTACGTATAACTACCAAATTTCACCAAACTGTTTCAAACAGAACAAACGTTATTCAACGTTTAGTGACGTCACACACTGTTTTTTGAGGGTTCAAAAACGTTCAACAGGTTTTGGGCTAATGTTTCCACTAAATGTAAACATTTTATATTTCCGCCAAATGTAAATAGTTGTAATTGAAATTTAACAACCTTAAAGGTAGTTCATACGCACGTACAGCAACCAAAGTGTATCAAAATATTTCGAACGCAACAAAATTTACAGCCCTTTATTTGTTAATGTTTTGTTGTGCTACACTTTTTAGATTCATCTGAATACTGGAGGTGTTCTCGCTGAAACAGCTGTAACATTTGTTGCGTTTGAAATATTTTGATAATTTTGTGGTAATATGTAAATGTGAACTACCTTTATGACGGTAGAATTTCACTTAACGATTTTCAGTTTTTTTCGGAAATCTTAGCAAGAACCTGTTTTTGAACCAAAAACCGAAAAACAGTGGGTGACCTCGCTAAAAGTTTAATAACATAACTTTTGTGTGAAATATTGTGGTTAAATTCGGAAGTTATACGTTAATATGAATTAGCCTTCATTCTGTAAAATTCATTTAAAATTCCTACTTTTGACCAAAATATTATCAAAAATCTAAGGTTTACATTTTTATTAAATACCCTGTACACTGGTCAAGCACATGCAACAGAGTTTTATAACATCTTGTTTGCATCTGAAATATCATCTTATGAAACACCCGTTTCAAATAATTAAGCTTAATAATTAACACGCCTAAAATAAACCAAATTTATAATTGCAACAACCAAAACGTGTTTCTCATTATTCCCTCTCGTAGAAGCTAAACACGCTTAACCAACTTTTTCCACCCGACGGCAACGGCCTTTGTTGTCATAAGCTGTCGTTAAACTGATGAAACGCCGGGGTTCAAGATCGCGTGGTGGAGCAGTGGGATTGACACCGCCTTACGTACAAAGGGTTGCGGGTTCGATTCATATCCATCCCACAACGAAATCAACTCCAGTTGAGCAAGTTATTCACTTAATATTGGCCCGACATGTAGTCGGGGCCGCCACTAAGTAGCAGTTTACTTGAATGGCAGTATAGAAAGGTGTTAATAAACAAATAAGTAACAAATAAATAAATGAGCTACTTACTGTAGCAAATTGTTTGATGCGAGAAACTATCGTGAATAGCATGTGCAGTATAATAGATAGACTGACCGCGTAACGGGTCGATTATTATGAGGTTAGTAATCTCCAAACATCCGACCTATGCCTCTGTTTGCCCAATGCTGTGGAATGACCTTCCTCCGTTGACTCGTTCTGCGATCATTACTGGCAGTACAACAGTTTCTGCCCGACGTCGTAAAACTTATCTTTTCTCACGGGTCCAACGCACTGGGAGCGCCTCTGATTAGGTTGTAGCCTACTGAAAGAAGCGTTTATCAATAAATGAATAGACTAGAATTCCGTGAAATTGAAATTGTGTTTATTTTTAATCTGGTACCATTTAGTCGGCGTCTGAAGACTGCTGTTTGTTGGTGTTCCCAGCTGACTGATTAGAGAGCGCCTCTATTGAGGTTTCCCCGAGAGGCGCTTTATAAATTGAAAATTACAATTACACGTACAATTACAATCGTGTAAGTCATTAAGTTGGAAGTACTAATCGTTATCTTCACAAGCAGTGTTTTAGTCATACAAGCACAGCATCCACCTATGCATTGAGATATTGTATGGTACAGAATTTATTTATAGTAGATCTGTAAAGCTTAGAAAAGGTTTCTTTGGAAACTTCTACTTTTGGGACCGGTCAAACACACTCCGAGCATGAAATAATGTTCTTGCTTTACTAGAGACAAAGGCATTCACACAGACAAAAAACAGACAGACACACTTCGAGAGACCTATGAAAGCATGCAGGCAGACAGACAGCAAGATAGACAGACGGACAGAGATAGAGGCACAAAAAGAGACAGAGAGACCGAAAAACAAAGACACCCACGCACACACACACACACACTTGTATATCCACGAACATAGTATCCCATGGTAATCTTCGTTTGAATGCTAGAGTAGCTAAGGCACCAAACACACACTACACCGCCTCGCCTCGTATGACATCAATCTCTCGACCGAAAAGACTTCTTGGCATAATATGACGTCAGCGATATGATTGACGTTTGGCAAAGGGTGGATCACAGGCGGGACAACCTGTTTGATTGACAGGCTGCGAAGATAGGAAAGAACAGAAGCGCAGTCGAATGATTGACTGCTTGAATGATTTTGATTGATTGCGACCAACTTCCAACAGTCTCCTAAGTTGTATCAATCTGTTGTTTCCTTTCGTTACTACTAAAAACGCAGATAGCAGTTGTTACGTGTTGATGATCAACGTAATGTAATGTAATGTTTTGAAATTGGTGTCAAACAGCAACGCTATAGCGAATACACTGACACATTAGCAAAGCTAACAACATTCGCGACATTAGCAACTCGAGGCGCTTCGGCGTATTAAATCAGACACACCTCTGGTGTGAAGTCGGGACAGCCTCCAAGTAGAAGTAGACGTTAAGAGGTGGTACGAAGAATATAATGTTCTTCGGGAATATGGTTTAGGCCTATAATAAGTGTTGCCATAGGAACAATATAACAATATCTTTCTGTCTGTCTGCCTGCAAGCTTTCATAAGTCTATCGAAGTGTGTCTGTCACTGTCTGCTTGTATCTGTGTGAATGCCTTTGTCTCTAGTAAAGCAAGACTATTATTTCATGATCGGAGTGTGTTTGACCGGTCACACATTTATATTTATTTTATTTCTGGATTATACAGGTGTAGATATAATTATATAGGCCTAATTATGCAATAACACATGAAACTTATTCAAATGCTTAATACTATAATATTCTAGTTATTTGTGATTATTTGGGGCACGTTATAATAGCGCATTTATTGCAGCCTTTTATGTGGACTCGGTTAACCAAGGTAACGATTTCAGAAGTCTTTTTGGCTAACGTTCATGGGAGGGAATTAATATTCGGTGGAGACGTTGCTTTACCAAAAAAGAAGGTGTGTAATTGCGTTGTCGGAGTCGGAATGGGTAGAGGCTGTTGTTTTCATTGAGGGGTGGGAAGAAAGGTAGAGCGTTGCTTTGGGTTCTATCGATGTAGCTGATGATCCGTGGAGTGTTATACTTGATACGATTTCAGAGGAATACCTAGACATCATCGTCGTCGTCATAAAAAACACCAGTTCCCAGACTAACCGTATTATTTCGCTGGTTTTATGGTCTCGGCGATTACCTAACTCTGCCTCTCTCCTCTCTCGCGTTTATTCTCAGAGCACAATATTATATTTTTCCTTTACGTATTTTTAAGTGCCTCGGCATAATTATCGTGTACTGTATTATATACGAATGTATATATAACGCCTAAGTAAATGTTCATAGGCGCTCCCGACTACAGCTGAGTTGGACTTAACACGCCAAAGTGCCTCATCTACTACGCCACCTGGCGAACGAAGGTTAAATCAGTCTATGGGTGGCTGCGGGAGCCTAAAAGCCCTTCCCAAGAATAACTGCGAATGAAGAACTTGTTCAAGATGCCTACATATTCTATTCTATTCTATTCATAGATTTATAAAGCGCCTCTTTCAGTACAACCTAATCAGAGGCGCTCCCAGTGCGTTGGACCCCGTGAGAAAAGATAAGTTTTAAGATTTTTAATTGATGTAACTATTACTGAAAGTAGTGGCTAATCAACTTAATTAATAGTATATTGATAATAAGAACAATAGTAATAATAATATTTCTATTATTCGAACCTGTTAACCCCGGTTACAAATTAAACTTTGACCCCGAACTGTGCAGCATATTAAAGTTACTCCTAATTTAATTACTTGTCAGTGGCTTACAAAATTTACAGTGTCAATCCTTATTAGTATAATCCGTAACCTCGACTAGGCTATAATTACACAGTGTCAATAATTAATATTAATAAATCAATCAATTATCAGCAAGCAGCTTAATTGAACACCTCCAAATACAAACTCATACACATTGATAATATAATTTATTTGAGCTAGTGATTAAATACAAAGGCAAATATTGCATTAAGCTGAAATACGCTTACGAATTATTCCACCCCACCCGACGGCAACGGCCTTTGTTGTCATAAGCTGTCGTTAAACTGATGAAACACACACACACACACACACAAAGGCGCCAGCGAGAAAGTCGCCAGGGATTTCACATTGGAATTTTCGTGTACACATTATTGTACATTGTACAGTAAAACTGCCATAAAGGCACGTATTCTACCATGTTAGAAAATGTACTGCTAATACCATTATGAAGTAAATTACTGTATGTCTGCCTATTTATCTCCTTAAAAGTCAATACTGCAAGGCACTTGCAGTGTTTAATTTTCCCCGATTAGTTCTCTGTCTGTGATAACACTAACTTTGTGTCTGGAATTGCTCAATGGCCCTCTGCTTTTTTCGACGATAATGAGTAATGATTAATATTAATCATTATGACAACATTTATTTTAACTTCTGCTATTACTTGTACGTCTACGGTAAAATCTATGATCAGACTAACTATTACAATAAAATTACAATAAATGTTACAAGTTCTGAAACGATAAGAATTAAGTTCGGGACCTTCGTCGTGTGTGTGGGAGGGGGGTGGGGGGTGGGGTGGGCTCAGACTTCGTTCAATTAGGGTGGGGAAAGATCATAGTACCTTAATGAAAGAGACCAAGGGGTGGCATAAATGTAGAGGAATTAATGACTAAGAATATCGTCAGATTTTCTGTTAAGCTTATGCTAGATAATACTATTATACGTAGGTCGATGACTATAAAAGATAATTAGATTTTTGGAGCAGTTGCATTGAAGTTTCAATTAGCAGGAGGAGGATTTGATTGAAGGGAGGATCGTAGACCCTGATTAGGTTTGCAAGATTATGGTTATACTCACGACTATTCTAAACAATAATTCCGGATCTTTCGATCGGTGATGCGATGTTTGTCTGACTCTGACCGGGCTAACGCTCTGTAATTTAAATTTAAAAATTTCTCTGCTGCGATCAGGCTCGATCCCGCGACCTATAG